>ML058527.1:0-297679 GCA_003013855.2 Liriodendron chinense | reverse complement strand
CCATTTCATCGTCAACTATGCATGGTTTTCAAGCTTAAAGACTACTTTAATGCATGGTTTTATGATTTTAGGAATGAGAGAGACTTCGCCCAATTGATGACTAAAAAGATCCATTTAGAGCCCTTGGATGAAGACCTAAGGTGGGCCAAAGAAGGAAAGAAAGAGAGAGAAAGGATCCACAATGGGGCTAGACCGGTCAAGACCAGTTGGCCATGGGTAGATCCCCCTCTCAAACACGCTGAACTGTCCACTGGACAGGTCCGACCGGTCTAGACCGGTTGGGCAACAGGTTAGGCACCCCCCATGCTCTCTAGACCGTTTAAAGACAGGTCAACCGGTCAAGACCGGTCGGCCACTTATATTTCGCTAGAATTCAGCAGCTTCTCATTGAAGCTTCAACTTTTAGGTGCAAGTACGTAAGTGCTACGCAAAACTGGAAGATTGAGGCGATAGAGCCTCTCCACTATAAAAGTGGACCTAGGGATAGTAGCTAAGGCATCTAGAGGAGATCTACGAAGGTGGGAGGCGGAGAAAAATGGAATCAGAGTTCCACAACTCCCTCTAGTTTGTTGCTTTCTAGTTCATGTTTTAGTTGTTTTCATGTTTCCTTGGATCATGAACGGCTAAACCTCTTAGCTAGGGCTAAGAGGTGAAGCTTGTAGTGAATCTAAGATGCTTTTAATTCGTTTGTTTTGGTTTCAAGTTGAATTTTCATTGACGAACAATGGTTTGAAGTTTGAATGAAGTTCTAAGTACTTTTCTTAATCTTATGATGGCTCATGGATGTTTGGAAGAGTTGCTTAAGTTCTTAATTGTTTTGAATGAGTCTAGACCTATACACTCCGAGGAATCGGATTCAAGACGCTCTAGACTTGGATTCTCATGTGGGAACTTCATGCCAAGAGTTCTACTTTTCTTGAATTTTTGCTTATGGGTGATTGTGTATATGATTTGAATGAAGTTCAAATCATGATCTAGTTATGCTTTGTGACATGGTTTAATGATAATTATGATTGTGATCTTAATCTATTAGAACTAGGATTGACCTATGCAATTGAGTGTGCTGAAGTCCTAACTTAAATTGAGGGAATCATGTATATAAATCACACATATGACAGATTGTATGTTATAACCGCTCTATCATCCGGCTAGATAAGATTTGATTTCAATTCTAGTTGTGTAATTGGGAAACCTCAGCAATTAAGCATCAAGGATTGCTACAAGTGGATCCTTAGACCCCTAGTGCTCTTTTATATTGATTACATTCACCTTTAGTTTAAGAATTTTATCTATATATTCAATTCTAAAAATCTGTTTGGTTAGCTCTCAATTAGAGTATATTAGAAATAATTTTGTGAATTCCTAACAAGTCCCTGAGAACAATCTCGGTCTCTACCGAATTATTACTACATTGCAACCCTACACGTGGGGAAGCGACCACGATCTACCTATCGCTCTCTCGACCATAGCATGAAGCGTTTTAAACACACCAAAAACCTCATCCTTGGATTTCAAAGCATAAACCCAAATGCTCCTAGATGCATCATCTATAAAAGTGAAAAAATACAATACCCCACCAAAGGTTTTTTTCCTCATAGGACCGCAAACATCAGAATAAACCAAATCTAATGCATGTATTTTATTATCATGAGAAGTTGATTTAAAAAATGAAAATCTATGCTGTTTCCCTGTTAAACAGTCAATACAAGTTTTGAGAGGTATACCTGTTACGTCTAGAAGAAGCCGCTTCTTCGCTAGTAGCTAAAGCCCTTTTCACTTATGTGGCCTAGACGCCTGTGCCACATGTCAATATCTGGATCTTCCGCTGCGTTCAACCCACCCTTACGTACACTGACACTTACCTTGTAAAGGGTGATGAAACACTTCTTTCCTCTGGCTGCGATCAACAAACCCTTAATGAGCTTTCAGGAGCCACCAACAATTGGCTTTCATAGCCATCATCATCCAACCTTCCTGTCGACATCAAGTTGAGAAGAAGGTCTGGAATGTGCCTCACATCCCTGAGAACCAATGTGCAGCCTACATCGATCTTCACACAAATATCACCGACCCTCTCAATCTTTGATACGCTAGAATTTTCCATCTTCATTGTTCTAAAGTCACATGACTTATAGCTTGTGAAGAAATCTTTGCGTGGAGTCGCATAAAACGAGGCTCCTGAGTCTATCACCTAGTTGGTGTCCTGACTCTTAGCCATTAGACAAACATTGTGATCTGCTGAAAGAATAACCACAACGTCGCCATCTGAAGCGACCGCAGTAGAATCTGATTCATCTTCTTTCTCCTTTCCTTTCTCCTTTCCTTTACCTTTCTTGTCACTTTTCTTCTTGTGACATTCATGCTTGTAGTGGCCCTTCTTGCCACAATACCAGCATTCAACATCTTTCCTGATACTCTACTTCTCTCTTGATTTATCTCGGCCTTCCCTCCTTTTTGTTCTTTCCTCTCCCCCGATCTTGTGTCACAAGGGCCTCTTGTTGAGTAGACCCCTGAGACTTCCTCCTTGTATCCTCGTTGAAGAGACAACTCGTTACCTGTTTCATGGACACCTTCCATTTTGCGTGGAGTTACTCAGAGACATCACCAATGTCTCCCAACTGTCATGTAATGAGCTAAGCAGTAACAAAGTTTGTAATTCATCATCTAAGACCATCTTCATAGCGGAGAGCTGGTTCAATATGTTGCTGACCTTATTCATGTACTCAGCCACAGAACCACCATCTTTGAACTTGAGATTCACAAGTTGTCTTATCAGAAAAATCTTATTGCCGGCTGTCTTCCTCTCATACAACCCTTACAATTTTAGCCATAGGCTAGCGGCTAAGGTTTCCGTAGACACATGGTGAAATACGAAATCATCCAACCATTGTCTAATAAACCCCACTGCCTTTCGGTCCAACTTCTTCCAATCGCCATCTGGCATATCCTTTATCTTCGCTGATATGCCTAAGATTGGAGCATACAAGTCCTCACAATAAAACAAGTCCTCCATCTTAGCCTTCCATATGGTCTAGTTAGAACCATTGAGACTGATAATCCCTGATGAGCCACCTTCCATAATTCAGAACCGATCCCACTCCATTCAACCAACCTGAATGCTCTGATACCACTTTATTGGGTGCGTTACACAAAAGCCTTAGGATCTCGCCCCTCAAAACACCGGAATTATGGGATATAATAATGCAATAATCAAAAGTAAAGCATCAACCATACGAAAGAAGGAGTTTTTACGTGGAAAACCCTCGAAGAGGTAAAAACCACGGGACCTAGTCCAGAGCAACAATTCATTATGAAGTAGAATGTTACAACCGATCACAAGCACACACTGCTTAGATCAAAACCTCCTTCACTCACGTAGGAGTGGATAGACAATAAGCGAACAATGAAAATGGAGAGATCTCACCGATCATGAGGACGTAGACACGCTGAGATGACGATTGAGCCGAAGATTACCTCTTCAAGCAATATCTCCCTTTTACAAGCTTCCTTTCTCTCTTTTCTCTTTCTCTCTTCCTCTGTTTCCACTACCAAAAAAATGACTTTCCCCGACGGCCCCACCTTTTTTCCCCGACGGCTATAAGCTGTCGGAATTTCCGACGGTCGAAAACCGTCGGTGAATCTATATAGGCCGTCGGGGAAACACTACCCGAAAAAGACTTTCCCCGACGGCTTTAGACCGTCGCTATATCATCTCAAAATTTTCTTCTTTTTATCACCGCCATCATTCCCGCCATTTTATTTTGGGGTGCCAATTAGGTGTTACCCTAACCATGTGGGGACCATATTGATGTATTTTTTATATATCAAAGCCGTCTATCTGTTTTTTCGTATCATTTTAGGATGTAGTCCAAAAGCTTAAGAAGATCTAAATCTCAGGTGGACCATACCACTAGAAACAGTGATCAATAACCATTAAAAACATTTTATGGGCCACAAAAGTTTTGGATCAATCTGACATACATAAAGAATTTATTGACATTATAAAGAGCTTGGATTGCAAGTAAACACTACCAAAACCTTACGATGGGCTCTTTGGAAATTTTAATGGTGGGGCACTCAACCAAACTGTTTCTAGTGGTATGGTCCACTTGAGATTTGGATCTGCATAATTTTTGGAACCTCATCCTAAAATGGGACTTAGAAATGGATGGATGGAATGGATGTACAAAGTATCATCCATGTGGGCCATACGATAGGGGTAACACCCACTAAGCTGTTCTCGGGGTAATCCCATGTAACAGGCTATAGTGACCCACGTAACAGGCTATAGGCTCCATGGGCCCCACCATGTTGTATGTGTTTTATCCACTCCGTTCATCCATTTTCCATATGATTTTAAGACATATGCCCAAAAAATGAGATTGACCTAAATCTCAGGTGGACCACACCACAGGAAAATAACTGGGATTGAACGTCCACCTTTAAAATCTTACCGGGGCCCACTGTAATATTTATTTTCCATCCAACCTGTTGATAATGTCATATAGACCTAGAAGAAGGGAAAAAAACAAATATTAGCTTGATATCAAACACTGTGGCCCCAAAAAGTTTTTAACAGAAAATTCCACTATTTTCCTGTGGTGTGGTCCACCTGATATTTGGATATGTGTCAGTTTTGGGCTCATGCCTTAATATCAGATGTAAAAATGGATGGCCGGTGTGGATAAAATACATACATCATGGTGGGGCCCACAGAGCTTTGAAACCATCCCTTGTGCTTTACGCGATCAGGTTCCCCGAGTAACAACGTCTCCAGCGCCCATTTGTAAAGGGACCCTAATCTCTCTCTCTCTCTCTCTCTCTCTCTCTCTCTCTCTCTCTCCCTTTGAAACTCTAGAAGCCCTAATCCTCTCATCTCACTCGCCCCTGCCTGCCTCTGAGAGCATCTTCTCGCTCGCCCCGATCTGCAGAGAGAGAGAGCAATGAGATCCTTGCTCGGTTTTCATCAGGTCTGGGATTGGGGTTTTGATTTCTAGTTTCTTTTTTTCTAATTGGGTTTGATTTCTCGCTGGTTTTTTTTATTTCTAGCTTCTTTTCAATTGATTTTGGGGGTTTGATTTTATTTTTTTCTAGCTGGGCTTGTAATTTCTACTAGAAATACTAATTTCTTTTCTAATTAGATTTTTTCATCTCTAATTTCTTCTGACTAGGTTTTTGGTTCTGGCCTTTTTTTCTTCTAGTTGGGTTTTTGCTTATTATAGTTCTACCTCCTTCTCTGATTGGGAGTTTGATTTTTCTACAGAGTGATTTTGTTGGGTTTCTGAATTATTGATTGGGATTTCTAGCTTCTTTTGTACTGGGTGTTTTATTAATTTATAGTTCCTCTTTTTTTCTAAATGGGTTTCTGATTCATAGCTTTTTTTTATTTTTCGTTTTCTTTAGTTAGGGTTTTGATTTCTAGTTTCATTTCTAACTGGTTCTAAATGATCTAACAGACCATGAAAAAAGACAGACCCCCAAATCCGTTGTTATGAAATCTATTGTTTCCTTTTTGCAAGTTCTTTTATGCGAATGCTGGAATGCTGGCTGTTGAACCTCCAATTTATACATTGCATTGCCCATTACACAACAAGGTTTGCATGATTTTCATGGTTTAAAGGCCCACCTAACACATGTTTTTGTGATTATAGGGATGAGAGCGGACTTCATTCAAATACGAGACAAAAGAATGCATTTGAAGCTATTGCATGAAGTCCTAAGATGACCAAAGAAAGAAGAAGAAAGAGAACCAAAGAAAGAAGAAAGAAGAGAAGAAAAAGAAAGAAAGAAGAACAATGTGAAGAGGGCTGACCGGTCTTGACCGGTCAGCCACAGTTGCTGATAAAAGGGGAAAACAGGCCGACCGGTCATGACCGGTTGGCCATGAGCACTGGAGGCTGGACAGCAGAGCCCGACCGGTCATGACCGGTCGGCTGTATGCACTGGACAATGCAGGAACGAGCCCGACCGGTCATGACCGGTCGGGTAGGCACGCTGGATATGTTGGACAGGTCTGACCGACCGGTCTTGACCGGTTGGCAGCAACCCCTGGAATGTGTAAAACATAAGTCCGACCGGTCACGACCGGTCGGCCCTGCGTAAGAGGATTCCTTTCTAATTCAGGACTCCGAAAAACATTGCGCAATGCGTAGTCTTTCGAAGAATCCGACGCAATGCGTAATCTTTGAATGGAACTAGAACTTGGAAGTTCAACTTGAATGTGATGGAATGTATGTGAATGCTTTATTCTCCAACTAGATGAGAGATAGGACTTCAAATCTACTTGTGTTCTCTACTTGGATTGACTGAATTGACATAGGATTGCTACAAGTGGATCCTTGAAAGCCTTAGTACTTTATCTCTGATTTTTCATTAAATTCCTGTTTTAAGTAAGCACTCTATTAAATCTGATTTCTTTTAAAAACTGAGTTACTAGAGTGATTTGGGAGCTGTCACTATTCCCTGTGGATCGACCTCGGTCTTACCGAGATTTATTACTACATCGCTGCCTTACACTTGAGGCGAGCAAACAAGTTTTTGGCGCCGTTGCCGGGGAATTAGATAACAGTTTCCAAATAATTTCAGTGGCTGTAGAAGTAGCAGTAGATAGTTTTTCTGATTTTCTTAGAACTAACAAGTGTTTCTGTTTTGTAGGAATTTTTCCCTAGTTCAACCGCATCAGGTGATACTCTTCTAACTTAGCTTCTGCAGAATTTTCTTTCAGAATAGTTTCAGATTTTAGTTTTCTAGGATAGGATTAGTTCCAGTTTCTGGTTGAGTGGTTTATGTCCCGTTGGGAACGTAATCACTCAAATCGTCTCCAATCTGAAGGTGGTTTAGTTAGACCATTGTCAGTCCATAGACGAGTCCGGAATTATCATGAGCATTGTGAAAATTTGGGGAATATGGATCAAACACCTTTCAGGAATCCTCCCCCCCCTACTCCAACGACAAACGCAAATCAGGAAGGAGTAGGAGAGAATGAGGTACATAATGTTCCTCCAATCAGATCACTACGGGATTACCTACAACCTGCTCATACAATTACACCTTCTTGCATAGTTCTACCAGCTAACGGTGGGACCCTTGACATAAAACCGGGAGTAATCCAACTTTTACCTAAATTCCATGGGCTAGACTCTGACCGCCCATACTTACACTTGCAAGAATTCGAAGAAGTGTTGGCCACCTTGCATTATCCCAATGTTTCTGGGGATACAATCAGAGTTAAACTTTTTCCCTTCACTTTGAAAGAAAGAGCCAAAGATTGGCTTCACTCTCTTAGACCACATTCGATTGGGTCATGGGTTGAGATGAACCGGGAATTCTTGAAAAAGTTCTTCCCGGCTCATAAAACAAACACTCTTCGAAGGGCCATAATAAATTTCTCAGCTAAAGAGGGTGAATCATTCTTTCAGTGTTGGGAAAGATTTAAGGAACTCCTGCTTGCTTGCCCACATCATGGCTACGAGAGTTGGCGAGTTATAAATTTTTTCAATGATGGATTAAGTTCCAATATGCACCAATTTGTGGAAATGATGTGCAATGGCGAGTTTATGAGTAAAAATCCAGATGATGCTTGGAGTTACTTGGAAATGTTGGCTGAAAACGCCCAATCTTGGGATACCTCGGATAAACCCAAGAACCCCAAGCCCACTCAAGAGAAAGGAGGGATCTATGTCCTTAAAGAGGAAGACGACGTGAATGCAAGGATAGCCAACCTCACAAGGAAGGTTGAAGCCATGGAACTTAGCAAAAGTGGAGTTCCCAAGTCCAAGGAAGCTGTTGAAACCACATGTGGGATTTGCCTCACCGACTTACACGCTACGCAAGATTGTCCCACAATTCTTGCATTTAAGAAAGTGCTACAAGAGACAGCCAATACCACATATGGTTATCAACGGCCCTTCAATGGACCGGTAGGTAATACGTACAATGAGAGTTGGAAGAATCACCCAAATTTCAGTTGGAAGAATGCTCCTACGGGCAATCCTACCAACTCCCAAAGAGGGCCACCAATGCAAAATATGGCCCCACCTCAATTCTCATTGGAGGATACTTTGAGAGCGTTTATGCAAGGGCAAGCGCAAATAAATGAATCGAATCAGCAAATGTTCCAAGAGCTTAAAGTCTCGGTTGATGAGATTAAAGGACGCTTGAATGCTAGGGAAGGGACCTTTCTGGCCCAACCTCAGCCCAATCCAAAGCAAGTATATGAGTGAGCATCCCTAATCCTTCCAACCAAAACATGGAGCAAGCTAAATCCATTACCACCCTTAGAAGTGGTAAACAAATTGACAAAACTATTCCGGTGAAGGCCGATGAGCCTAATGATCCGGTAAATTCTGAGGATGAAAATGGATCTAACTTAGCTCCACAACAACCGGAACGCATTTACAAGCCCGTAGCACCATTCCCTTCGAGATTGGTTGCCCCAAAATCTCTCCCAAAATCTCAAGATATTCTAGAGATTTTCAGACAAGTCAAGATCAATATCCCTTTGCTTGATGCCATCAAACAAATTCCCTCTTATGCCAAGTTTCTAAAAGACCTATGCACAACAAAACGCAAATATAATGTGTAGCAAAAGGCCTTCTTAACTGAGCAAGTTAGTGCCATCCTCACTCAAAAGACCCCCCCAAAATTCAAAGATCCCGGTAGTCCCACCGTCTCATGTATCATTGGAGACTACCGGATTGAACGTGCCTTGTTAGACTTGGGGGCGAGTGTGAACTTGATCCCATACTCGGTATATGAGCAATTGGGTCTTGGTGAATTAAAACCCACCAAAACCACATTGCAACTCGCTGATAGACCTATCCGTGTACCGAGGGGGATAGTTGAGGATGTTCTAGTCCAGGTTGACAAATTCTACTACCCGGTAGATTTTATAGTCTTGGACACACAACCGGTTTTGGACGCTAGCACCCAAATACCGGTAATATTAGGCCGCCCATTCCTTGCCACATCAAATGCAATCATCAATTGCCGGAATGGGGTGATGCAACTATCTTTCGGAAACATGACACTAGAGGTAAATGTGTTTCACCTGGGCAAAAGAAATAGGGATGTCAATGATGATGAGTTCTTCGATGTAAACATGCTGGAAATTTTTGAAGAAGAAGAACTCCTCCAACTTGAACCACTAGAAAGCTTGGAGACATGCTTAGCACACTTCATGGATTCTGAAGACCCCATCATTAGTGAAATTGTGCAAGCAGTAAGACCGGTAGTTGATACTAGCCGGTGGAGGCCCCATTTTGAAAAATTGCCACCAACCACATCAAGGCCTCTACCGTCTAACATCAAACCACCGAAGCTTGACCTCAAACCACTGTCATCCGAGCTTAAATCTGCATATTTGGGTCAAGAGGAAACTTTCCCAGTTGTCATTGCCTCCCACCTAGAGAGAGACCAAGAGCTCAAGTTGATTGAGTTACTCAAAAAACACCGTGAAGCCATAGGTTGGACAATAGCGGATCTCAAAGGGATAGATCCTTCGGTTTGCACTCACCGTATACACCTTGAAGAAAATGCAAAAACGACTAGACAACCTCAAAGACGGCTAAATCCAAACATGATGGAGGTTGTCAAAGCCGAGGTGTTAAAGCTATTGGATGTGGGTATCATCTACCCCATCTCAGATAGCCAATGGGTGAGTCCTACCCAAGTTTTCCCCAAGAAATCCGGTATTACCATCATTGAAAACGCCAACAACGAGCTTATACCGACTAGAGTGACCACCGGTTGGCATATGTGCATTGATTATAGGAAGCTCAACACGGTCACTAGGAAAGACCACTTCCCCCTCCCATTTATGGATCAAATTTTGGAGAGGTTGGCAGGCCATCCCTATTATTGCTTCCTAGATGGCTATTCCGGATACAACCAAATTGAGATAGCTCCGGAAGACCAAGAGAAAACCACATTTACATGCCCGTTTGGTACCTTCGTTTACCGAAGGATGCCATTCGGGTTATGCAATGCACCCGCCACATTCCAACGATGCATGTTGAGTATTTTCTCGGACATGGTGGGTGAGTTTCTTGAGGTGTTCATGGATGACTTTTCTGTGTTTGGTTGTACATTTGATGAGTGTCTCGAGCACTTGAAGTTGGTCTTGATGAGGTGTGAGGAAAAGCAACTTGTATTAAACTGGGAAAAGTGCCATTTCATGGTACAAAGAGGAATAGTCCTTGGACATATCATCTCGTCCAATGGAATAGAGGTAGACCGGGCGAAAATTGACATAATTTCCAATCTACCACCACCCAAAAGCATACGCGATGTGCGGTCCTTCCTTGGACACGCCAGTTTCTATCGAAGGTTTATAAAGGATTTTAGTCACATCTCAAGGCCTTTATGCAGCCTTCTACAAAAGGAGAACCAATTTGAGTGGAGTGCCGAATGTCAATTAGCTTTTTCAAAGCTAAAAGACATGTTAACAACCGCTCCTATCATGCAACCACCAGATTGGTCCATGCCTTTTGAGTTGATGTGCGATGCGAGCGACTTTGCTATTGGGGGTGGTGTTAGGCCAAAAGAAAGATAAAAAGCCCCATGTCATCTACTACGCCAGTAGGACCTTGAATCCTGCCCAAGTTAATTATTCGACTACGGAGAAAGAGCTCCTAGCTGTTATTTTTGCCTTGGACAAATTCAGGCCATACTGTTCACTTCCCCAAGTGTAGGGTTGCGATGTAGTAATAAACTCGGTAATACCGAGGTCGATCCACAGGGACTTATGTAGGATGTCACAAACTCATCCACAAGTTTCTATTAAAGCTAACAATCAAAGTTTGAATAGAATGTGTGTGATTAACAGTTTAAGCTAAATTGAATGTAAACAATTATAAGAAGGCACTAGGGGTTCGAGGATCCACTTGTAGCAATCCTCGATGTTCAATCCGCTGTGGTTTCCCATTCTCTCAACTAGAATCACCAGTTAGGTCTATCTAGTCGGATGATAGAACTGTTAAACCAGAAGTCTGTAATATGTAAGTTCTGTGCATAAAGTTCACTCAACTCTAGGCTGATCTGAGCATGCTCATTGCATAGGTCATTCACCTTTTCTATAGGTCCAATTCCCAATCATAACCATCCTCAAGTCTTCTCACAAGACAAGGCTAGATCATGATTTGAACTGGATTCAAATTATATGCACAGTCCATACATATTCCAGATAACCAACCAAAACTAGAACTTTGGCATGAAGCCCCTTTATGAAGAGCTTGGTACTAGAGCGTACTCCAATTCCTCGGATCATACAGGTCTAGACCGTTGCAAACAAATTAAGAAGATAAGTAATTCATCCAAACATCCATGAGTCATCACAAGACTAAGAGAAATTACTTAAAAACTTGTATAAACTTCAAACCTTAGTTCATAATCATGAATTCCAAACTGAAAACCACTTAACTACGAATTAAAACATCTTGGATTCACTACAAGCTTCACCTCTTAGCCCTAGCTAAGAGGTTTAGCTGCTCATGATCCAAGGAAACATGAAACAACTACAAAAAGCATGAAAACAGCAAAGCAAACCAAAAGGAGTTGTGAAACTCCAATCTTCACTTCCACAGCCTCCAACCTCGCTTGAGCCCTTCTCGGATACCCTAGGAACGATCCCTAGGTGTCCTCTTATAGTCTGGAGGCTCCACAACGTCGGAATAATCGGGAATTTGCGAAACTCTTACGCAGCGCAGAGAAAATCGGGAAGAAATTAGAAGTTTCTAAGTTCATACGCATGGCCGACCGGTCAAGACCGGTCGGCCTCAAGTGAAAACACTCCAGCAAACATCACCGACCGGTCATGACCGGTCGGGCCTATTCCTTCTTGGTCCAGCAAGCATGTCCGACCGGTCATGACCGGTCGGACGCCTTCAACACTTTTTCAGCACCAATGACCGACCGGTCATGACCGGTCGGTCCCCTTCAATAATACCCAATATACATGGCTGACCGGTCACTGACCGGTCTGGCTTCCTTGGCCGACCGGTCACGACCGGTCAGCTTCATTTTCTTCTTATTTTCTTCCTTTCTTTCGTCTGCTTTCTTCTCTTCTTTAGTTCTTTCTTTCTTTTCTTCTTTGGCCCTCAAACATTCTTCATCAGAATGATCCCGAGTGGGCTCTTTATGTCTTCAATTGAGTAGAGTCTACCCTCAATCCTGTAGTCACAAAACATGCATTGAATTAGCTTACAAACCATATAAACCTTGCACAATGAGTGATGAATTGGGGTTAGAATATACACAATTAAGAGCTCCATAAGCCCCCCCAACCAGCATTTTGCTAGTCCCGAGCAAAACATGCGTGAAGCTAATCTCATTCTTCAAAAACTCAACTCTCTTTCAGAAACCATCCTTCTATACATTCCAAGGTTCATAAGTGTAAGATTCAGAAAGATTAGGCGTCAAAGATTGGAACCGTAAATCCTCAAGGCATAATAGGCATTCATATGAGATTCCCACTGATTGGTTGATAAATAGAGGGACATGAACAAATTCATCCTAGTGTGGGTAGTGAAAATTCATTCCACGAGTTTCTAGGATTATCTTCTTCATAGATCAACTAGACTATTGAATTCAAGGTACATAGAGCCACATCAAGCCAATGACAGGAATTTGCCTTACCGTCCTTCCGACGACTTTCACATTACGTCCCATTTCCGGCTTTGGTTACGGGTAGACCATCCCCCGGTTGGTAGTAGGTAGCCCTAATCGGAATTTTCCACCGTTTTTCCACATTCCCAATTTCATCCTTCCTTTTCCTTTTTCTTTTTAAATTAGATAGGATTTTTTTAAAAATCCATATCTTTCATTATTTTCCCATGGATAAGGATGGACAAAGTACCCCGGCCTGATTTCTCAATACCTTAATTCAAAGTCTAGCTAATCCATAAATCACATAATCCCTTAAACTCATGAAAATCGTGTAATGTGAGCTAGGTGTAAAAGTGTTCAGATTTTCTATCAATCACAAAATAGGGGAGTTCACATATAAAACCATTATGCAATGAGAGATTCCAGACATCCAGCCCTATTCACTTCATATCTCTTCCTCTTATGCTCATATCATCTGGAATGCATAGAACCAATGTTTTCCAAAAGAGTTTCGAATTTTTAAAAAAATCAAAAAGTTTCCACATAATTGCTTGAGATGTTGCAAAGTGCTGGATTAATCCAAGCGGTTGCAAAGTGCTGGATTCATCCAAGCGGTCCTACACCCCCCAACCAAATCTTGCATTGTCCTCAATGTAAAAGATGCGCAATGAGCAAAACATGAGAGCAATTTAAAAATAACAGGGAGTGAGGAATGATATTACCTGAGAGAGTGAACATTGGAAATCTTCGTCCTTCTAACAAACCTATGAAAACGAAAACAAAAGCAGCAAAATCCTAATCCTAACTACTCTATACCTCCATCAGACTAGGAGATCAATCATCCTGATACACAGGATCATTCAAGGGTATGGACATACCTTCTGAAGGAAATTTTCAAAGAACGGCTTTAATCACTGCCCATTTGCTTTAAAAATGTTGCCGTTCCTCGGATTCAACAGCTCGACAGTCCCATATGGATAAACCGTTTGCACAATGTAGGGACCGGTCCATCGAGATCTCAGTTTTTCCGGAAATAGATGTAAGCGAGAATTATACATGAGGACTTTTTGGTTGATCGTGAATGTCTTGCGAAGAATATTCTTATCATGGAATATCTTCGTCTTGTCCTTATAAATTCTCGCATTCTCATAAGCTTCATTCCGGATTTCTGCAAGTTCATTCAATTGCAGTTTGCGTAACGAGCTTGCCTTGTCAGAATTGAAATTCATCTTCTTAATAGCCCAATACGCCTTATGTTCCAACTCCACAGGCAAGTGACAAGCCTTCCCATAGACAAGTCTATAGGGAGACATTCCAATAGGGGTTTTAAAGGCAGTACGGTAAGCCCAAAGCGCATCGGTAAGTCGAAGTGACCAATCCTTGCGATCGGGATTCACCGTTTTCTCTAAAATGTGTTTAATCTCCCTATTGGATATCTCAGCTTGGCCACTAGTTTGTGGGTGATAGGGAGTGCTCACTTTGTGCGTTACGCCATATTTCTTCATTAAGGCTTCAAAAGGGCGATTGCAAAAGTGAGACCCTCCATCACTTATGATGAGTCGAGGCGTTCCAAACCAGGAAAGAATATTTTCTTTTAAAAATCGAATTACCGTTTTATGGTCATTGTTCCAGCAAGGGATGGCCTCGACCCATTTGGAAACATAATCAACGGCAAGCAAGATGTATAAGTTTTCAAAAGAAGATGGGAATGGGCCCATGAAATCGATGCCCCAACAATAAAAAATTTCGATAATTAAGATGGGATTGAGTGGCATCATATTTCTACGGGAGATTCCTCCTAATTTCTGACAAGGTTCGCATGCTTTGCAAAACTCATGTGTGTCTTTGAACATGGTGGGCCAATAGAACCCACATTGCAGAATTTTCGCTGTGGTCTTTTTAGCCGAAAAGTGGCCACCACATGCTTGGGAATGACAGAAGGAGATGATACTTTATTGCTTATCATCGGGGACACATCTCCTTATGATTTGATCGGGACAATACTTGAACAAGTATGGGTCGTCCCATAGGAATTTCCGTACCTCCGAGAAGAATCTATCTTTATCTTGCTTTTTCCAATATGTAGGAATTGTACCTGTAGCAAGATAATTAGCAATGTCCGCATACCATGGCAATTGGGAAACAGCAAAAAGTTGTTCATCAGGGAACATGTCATTGATTGCAGTCGTTTCAGGGGAATCAGTGAGGACAAGTCGAGAGAGGTGGTCAGCTACTACATTCTCTACTCCTTTCTTATCACGTATTTCTAAGTCGAATTCTTGGAGTAGGAGGATCCATCTTAATAACCGTGGTTTATCATCCTTCTTAGAGAGAAGATACTTAAGCGCGGCATGGTCAGTGAATACAATGATCTTGGATCCAATCAAGTAGGATCTAAACTTTTCCAAGGCAAAAACTACGGCTAAAAGTTCCTTTTCAGTAGTGGTGTAGTTTGCCTGGGCTGAGTTTAGGGTTCTACTTGCATAGTAGATGACACATGGCTTTTTATCTTTTCTTTGGCCTAACACAGCCCCAATAGCATAGTCGCTAGCATCGCACATAATTTCAAAAGGGAGGCTCCAATCAGGTGGTTGCATTATTGGAGCACATGTCAACATACCTTTAAGGGTGGTAAAGGCCTTTTGACATTCTTCATTCCACTCGAAAGAATTTTCCTTTTGAAGTAGGTTACATAAAGGGCGAGAGAGTGAACTGAAATCCTTTATGAACCTTCTGTAAAATCCTGCGTGTCCTAAAAAGGACCGTATATCTCGTATGCTTTTGGGTGGTGGGAGGTTAGAGATAAGATCAATTTTTGCCTTGTCCACCTCAATTCCATTTTGTGAAACGATGTGACCAAGTACAATTCCCTTTTGAACCATGAAGTGACACTTTTCCCAATTGAGCACAAGGTTCTTCTCTTCACATCTTTTTAGCACAGATTTCAAGTGCTCAAGGCACTCATCAAAGCTACAACCAAATACGGAAAAATCATCCATGAAGACTTCGAGAATGGTCCCCACCATGTCAGAAAAGATGCTCATCATACAACGCTGAAATGTGGCAGGGGCATTACATAGTCCAAACGGCATCCGTCGATAGGCGAAAGTGCCGAATGGACATGTGAATGTAGTCTTTTCTTGGTCTTCACGGGCAATTTCTATTTGGTTGTACCCTGAATAGCCATCAAGGAAGCAAAAGTGGGAATGACCCGCCAACCGTTCTAAAATCTGATCAACAAACGGTAGGGGAAAGTGGTCTTTCCTCGTGACAGTGTTTAGCTTCATGTAGTCAATGCACATTCTCCAACCGGTAGTGACTCTAGTTGGTACGAGTTCATTATTGGCATTGGCTACGATGGTTATTCCGGATTTCTTAGGCACCACTTGAGTTGGGCTCACCCATTGGCTATCGGATATCGGGTAAATGATACCTACATCCAATAGTTTCACCACTTCGGCCTTAACCACATCCTTCATGTTTGGATTTAATCGTCTTTGTGGTTGCCGGGATGTTTTTGCATTTTCCTCAGGGTGTATGCGGTGAGTGCAAATCAGTGGGTCTATGCCTTTGAGATCCGCAATTGTCCATCCAATGGCACTCTTGTGCTCTAATAGAGTGGCTATTAGCCTACTCTCTTGTTCCTCATCCAAGTGGGAAGAAATCACCACTGGATATGTCTCATCTCGACCTAAATAAACACACTTTAGCTCACTTGGCAATGGTTTTAGGTCGAGTTTTGGTGCCTTGATGTTGGATGGGAGGGCCTTGTTCTCATTTACAGGCAAAGGTTCAATTGGGGCCCTCCATCTTTTATTCTCAAGCACCAGCATCACATCTAGAATGGCCTCCCTCTCTTGTATTGTGTAATCATTTGTCTCATGAGAGTGGGCCACACATGCCTCCAAAGGGTTGGAAAATAGTGATAAGGGGACTGTATCCTCCATGAATGATTCGATCATGTTTAATTCGTGGACATCATCATCAACTTCCCGCGGTTGTTTGCATAACTCAAATATGTTAAGCTCAAGGGTCATATTTCCAAAGGACATTTGTACAAGTCCGTTTCTACAATTGATAATGGCGTTTGAAGTGGCTAGAAACGGTCGTCCAAGTATGACGGGAATTTGAGTACCGGTGCCTATCACGGGATGTGTGTCCAAGACAATAAAATCTACTGGGTAGTAGAATTTATCAACTTGGACTAGAACATCCTCTACCATTCCTCTCGGTATTCGGATGGATCTATCAGCAAGTTGGAGTGTGGTTTTGGTGGGTTTCAATTCACCTAACCCAAGTTGTTCGTAGACCGAGTATGGAATGAGATTCACACTTGCCCCCAAATCGAGTAGGGCTTGTTTAATCTGGTAGTCTCCTATGATGCATGAGATGGTTGGACTACCTGGATCCTTGTATTTTTGGGGCACCTCTTGTTTGATGATGGCGCTCAAATTCTCAGCCAAAAGCACTTTATTGTGAACGTTATGTTTCCTTTTGATTGTACACAATTCCTTTAAAATTTAGCATAAGATGGTATTTGTTTTATTGCATCCAACAGCGGGATGTTGATCTTCACCTGCTTGAAAACTTCCAGAATCTCCAGATTTTTATCTAAAGGTTTAGGTGAAATCAACCTTTGTGGAAATGGGGCAACCGGCTTGTATTGTCTTTCCGGTTCTTTCTCTTGTGGAATATTGTTTGGGCTATCATCCTCTTTGGGAATTTCCGGATCCTTAGGCTTGGGGGCCTTCACCAGATTAGATTTATCAATTTCTTTCCCACTTCTCAAAGTGGTGATAGCTTGGACATGTTCCGTATGGTGGGAGGATGAGCTTGCATCTTGTATCTCATATTGGGTCCTTGGGTTAGGAAGAGGTTGGGCAGGGAGTGTGCCCTTCTCTCTAACACTAAGGTGAGCTTCAACTCTAGCCAAAGATGTTTTCAATTCATTGATGGCTTGGTTTGAGTTTTGATTGAATTTCAATTGCTCTTGCATGAACCCATCTATTTTTAGAGAATTTGTCTTGTTATACTCATTCTGGACCGTTACGAATGCACCCAACATCTCTTCTAGTGATACTTTTGGAGTGTTGTTTGCATTTGCATTGGGCCCATTCTTCCAACTGAAGTTGGGATGGTTCTTCCAATTAGGATTATACGTATTTGAGTTTGGAGCACCATATTGCTGCTGATAACTATTTATGGCATTTGTTTGTTCTTGTAGGATGCCTTGGACTGCTGAAATTGTGGGACAATCTGGTGTAGCATGTTGATTTCCAGCACAAATTCCACAAACAGTTTCAACCTCAGTGGAGTTGATTGTTTCTCCTTTCCTTAATTCCATGGCTTCGACCTTTCTTGTAAGGCTAGCCAACCGTGCACTTATGCTATCTTCTTCTGATAAGACATACATTCCTTCCTTTTCCTTTTGTTGGCCAATCTTGGAATTTGTTGGTTTAGGTGTGTCCCAAGATTGTGCACTTTCAGCCAATTCTTCCAGATAATCCCATGCTTCATCAGCTTCCTTATTCATGAACTCCCCATTACACATCATCTCTATAAATTGGCGCATGGATGGAATCAGTCCTTCATAGAAAAAACTTATAATCCGCCAATTTTCATAGCCATGATGTGGGCATGCGTTTAATAGGTCCTTGAATCTCTCCCAACATTGGGAAAAGGTTTCATCCTCCTTTTGGGCAAAGTTCATGATAAGGCGCTTAAGCATGTTCGTTTTGTGAGTAGGGAAGAATTTTTTTATAAATTCTCTGTGCATATCATTCCATGACCCAATTGATCTTGGCCTCAATGCATAAAGCCAACCCTTGGCTTTATCCTTAAGAGTGAAAGGGAAGAATTTAAGTCTTACTACATCTTCAGTCACATTTGCAAAGTGCATGGTGGTGATTACCTCATCAAACTCCCTAAGGTGTTGATAGGCACTTTCACTGTCTAAACCATGGAATTTAGGGAGCAGATTGATCACTCCCGGTTTCAAATCCACATTCCCTGCATTTGGTGAAAAAACTATGCATGAGAGAGTGCTCGTTCTTGCAGGTTGCAAAAAATCATGTAAAGTCCTAAGTCGGGGAACATTCTCAACCACATTCTCCCCTGTTTCAGTTTGATTTTGAACCGGATTAGGTTGATTTGCAGCCATATTTTCAGATAAAATTGGAGAATCTAGCTGTCTCCTAGCACGTGGCTCTTTATCAATCCCTTCTACTATCCCCCCTTCACTTATGAGTCGGTTATTGGAATCCCGAGCCCAATGTGGCATGCAAAACCAAAAATAAGAAACAAAAAGAAAGGAGAATTCTTCCTCCCTTTTCTTTACTCTTCTCTAAGACCGAAGCACAAGGTGTCTTGCAATGGCTAGGCCAGAAGCAAGGATAAAGACCGATTTCTCCTGGTCAATAGGGGTTCAGAGAACTCCCCACCCACTCTTTGAATCTTTTGAGAAAAAGTGCAGAAAAAGGAAAAAGAGGAGTAGAGATGAGAAAAGAAATCTCTGAGCACAAGGTGATCCAAGGCGGCTGAGCCGACCAATAGGAATCCAGGTGGCAAAAAGGCCGACCTTTTAGAGATCCAAAAAGAGTCTCCACCTACTCTACAAGAGATGAATAAAATAGGAATGAATAGGAGAAGAAGAAGAGTAAGGTTTTAGAAGGATAGAACCTGATTCGCACTTGAAATCCTTGAATCTTCTTCAGCTTCCTAGAAATCCCTGAAAAAAAAATCAAATAAACAAACTAAGTTAGTCTAAAAATCTAAAAAAAATCCTAAATAGATACTAATTTCAGAAATCTGTGAAAACCGTCAAAATCCCCGGCAGCGGCGCCAAAAACTTGTTCACTTCCCCAAGTGTAGGGTTGCGATGTAGTAATAAACTCGGTAATACCGAGGTCGATCCACAGGGACTTATGTAGGATGTCACAAACTCATCCACAAGTTTCTATTGAAGCTAACAATCAAAGTTTGAATAGAATGTGTGTGATTAACAGTTGAAGCTAAATTGAATGTAAACAATTATAAGAAGGCACTAGGGGTTCGAGGATCCACTTGTAGCAATCCTCGATGTTCAATCCGCTGTGGTTTCCCATTCTCTCAACTAGAATCACCAGTCAGGTCTATCTAGTCGGATGATAGAACTGTTAAACTAGAAGTCTGTAATATGTAAGTTCTGTGCATAAAGTTCACTCAACTCTAGGCTGATCTGAGCATGCTCATTGCATAGGTCATTCACCTTTTCTATAGGTCCAATTCCCAATCATAACCATCCTCAAGTCTTCTCACAAGACAAGGCTAGATCATGATTTGAACTGGATTCAAATTATATGCACAGTCCATACATATTCCAGATAACCAACCAAAACTAGAACTTTGGCATGAAGCCCCTTTATGAAGAGCTTGGTACTAGAGCGCACTCCAATTCCTCGGATCATACAGGTCTAGACCGTTGCAAACAAATTAAGAAGATAAGTAATTCATCCAAACATCCATGAGTCATCACAAGACTAAGAGAAATTACTTAAAAACTTGTATAAACTTCAAACCTTAGTTCATAATCATGAATTCCAAACTGAAAACCACTTAACTACGAATTAAAACATCTTGGATTCACTACAAGCTTCACCTCTTAGCCCTAGCTAAGAGGTTTAGCTGCTCATGATCCAAGGAAACATGAAACAACTACAAAAAGCATGAAAACAGCAAAGCAAACCAAAAGGAGTTGTGAAACTCCAATCTTCACTTCCACAGCCTCCAACCTCGCTTGAGCCCTTCTCGGATACCCTAGGAACGATCCCTAGGTGTCCTCTTATAGTCTGAAGGCTCCACAACGTCGGAATAATTGAGAATTTGTGAAACTCTTACGCAGCGCAGAGAAAATCGGGAAGAAATTAGAAGTTTCTAAGTTCATACGCATGACCGGTCGGCCTCAAGTGAAAACACTCCAGCAAACATCACCGACCGGTCATGACCGGTCGGGCCTATTCCTTCTTGGTCCAGCAAGCATGTCCGACCGGTCATGACCGGTCGGACGCCTTCAACACTTTTCCAGCACCAATGACCGACCAGTCATGACCGGTCGGTCCCCTTCAATAATACCCAATATACATGGCTGACCGGTCACTGACCGGTCTGGCTTCCTTGGCCGACCGGTCACGACCGGTCAGCTTCATTTTCTTCTTATTTTCTTCCTTTCTTTCGTCTGCTTTCTTCTCTTCTTTAGTTCTTTCTTTCTTTTCTTCTTTGGCCCTCAAACATTCTTCATCAGAATGATCCCGAGTGGGCTCTTTATGTCTTCAATTGAGTAGAGTCTACCCTCAATCCTATAGTCACAAAACATGCATTGAATTAGCTTACAAACCATATAAACCTTGCACAATGAGTGATGAATTGGGGTTAGAATATACACAATTAAGAGCTCAACACATACTTAATAGGATCCAAAGTTATTGTGTACATGGATCATGCGGCGCTGAAATACCTTCTTTCTAAGAAGGATGCTAAGCCCCGCTTGCTTAGATGGATCCTACTCCTTCAAGAATTCAACTTGGAGATTAAAGATAAGAAGGGGGTAGAAAATGTGGTGGCGGATCATCTATCCCGCCTAGTCCTACCAAATTCCATTGACGAGTCACCTATTGAGGACTCATTCCCTGATGAGCAACTCTTTGTTGCTATGCATCCACCATGGTACGCTGATATAGCCAATTATCTTTCCACAGGTGCGATGCCGACTCATTGGACTGCGCAAGATAGACGTAAATTTCTAAGGGAAGTGCGCAGATTTTTCTGGGATGAACCTCTGTTGTTTAAATATTGCCCAGACCAAATTATAAGGAGATGCGTCCCCGATGATGAACACAATTCAGTCATCTCCTTTTGTCATGATCAAGCTTGTGGGGGTCATTTTTCAGCCAAGAAAACAACTGCAAAAATTCTGCAGTGTGGTTTTTATTGGCCCACATTATTTAAGGATACCCACGAGTTTTGCAAAGCGTGCGAGCGCTGCCAGAAGCTAGGAGGATTGTCTCGTCGAAATATGATGCCTCTCACCCCAATTCAACATCTTGAAGTCTTTGACTGTTGGGGCATCGATTTCATGGGACCATTCCCCTCATCTTTTGGACATGTCTATATTCTGTTGGCCGTAGACTATGTGTCTAAATGGATAGAGGCTATCCCATGTAGAACCAACGATCATCGTACGGTTCTCAAGTTCCTCAAAGAAAACATACTTTCTAGAGTTGGGACGCCTTGAGCCATTATTAGTGATGGTGGTTCTCACTTTTGCAATAGACCTTTTGAAACTTTGATGAAGAAATATGGTATTAGGCACAAAGTGAGTACCCCATACCACCCACAAACAAGTGGGCAAGCTGAAATCTCCAATAGGGAAATCAAGCAGATTTTGGAAAAGACGGTGAAATCGGATCGCAAGGATTGGTCCCTAAGATTAGATGATGCACTTTGGGCTCACCGTACTGCCTACAAAACACCCATTGGAATGTCCCCTTATAGACTTGTCTATGGGAAAGCTTGCCACTTGCCTGTAGAAATAGAACATAAAGCCTATTGGGCAATTCGGGCTTTAAATTTTGACATTGACAAGGCTAGCTCGCTTCGCAAACTTCAATTAAATGAGCTTGATGAGATCCGAAACGATGCATATGAGAATTCGAGAATTTACAAGAGCAAGATGAAGGCCTTTCATGACAAGCACATCTTAAGGAAATCCTTCCATGAAGGACAGAAAGTGCTCTTGTATAATGCCCGACTTCATCTTTTTCCGAAAAAATTACGATCTCGATGGACCGGCCCATATATTGTCAAAGAAGTTTTTCCTCATGGGGCTGTTGAGATTGAGAATGCAGCGAATGGTGACTGTTTCAAAGTTAATGGACAACGCCTTAAACCATTTGTTGAGAAATTTGATTAAGAGGACATGTCCATCTCCCTGAATGATCCTGTCTATCAGGATGATTTATCTCCTAGTCTGATGGAGGTATAGCATAGGTAGGTTTAGTTTTGTTTTACTGTTTTAATAGGTTTTAGTTGTTGGGTTGGAGAATTCCATAATCGCTCCTTCAAGTACTATTGTTTTCACTCTCTCATTGTTTATCATTGCTCTCATGTTCATGCTAATTGACTATCTTTTTACATTGAGGACAATGCAAGATTTGGTTGGGGGGTGAGATGAGATTCTTCATCTGGCATATTGCAACATTTCGAGCTTCATATGCACAAATTTTTTTTGAATTTTCTAACATCTCAAAACTCTTTTAGAAAATCTTGTTTCTATACATTTGAGATGCTATGAGTATAAGAAGAGGAGAAACGAAGTGTGTGATGTTGTAGTCTTGAATTTCTCCCACCATAATGGTATTATATGATAGTTCCCCTATTGTTGTGATTGATAGAAAAATTTGAACACTTTTTACACCTAGTTCACATTACACGATTTTCATGAGTGACAGGTTTATGTGATTTGTGGATTAGCTAGACTTTGATTTAAAGGTGTTGAGCAGCCAAGCCGGGGTATTTTGTCCATCCTTGTCCATGGGAAAATAACAGAAGATATGGATTTCTAAAAATCCTATCTAATTTAAAAGAAAAAGGAAAGAAAGGATGAAATCGGGTAGGAAAGAAAAATGGTGGAAAATTCCGAAAAGGGCTACCTATTACCAACCGGGGGATGGTCGAACCGTAACCAAAGCCGGAAATGGAACGTAGTGTGAAAGCCATCGGAAGGACGGTAAGGCAAATTCCTGTCATAGGCTTGCTGTTGCTCTGTGCACCTTAAAATCATTGGTTTACCTAATCTATGAAGAAGATGATCCAGGAACTCATGAGATGAATTTTCACTGTACACACTAGGTTGAATTTGTTCGAGTTCTTCTATTTATCAATCAATCAGCGAAAATTTCATGTAGACACTTCTTATGTTTTGAGAGCCCAAGGTTTCAACTTCTATCACCAAATTTTTCCAAATTTGATACTCATATATCTTGGAATGGATAGAAACATGGTTTCTGGAAGAGAGTTGGATTTGGAGGTTTGAAATTATTCACGCATGTTTTGCTCGGGACTAGCAAAAAGCTGGTTGGGGGGTGTGTTGAACCTCCAATTTATACATTGCATTGCCCATTACACAACAAGGTTTGCATGATTTTCATGGTTTAAAGGCCCACCTAACACATGTTTTTGTGATTATAGGGATGAGAGCGGACTTCATTGAAATACGAGACAAAAGAATGCATTTGAAGCTATTGCATGAAGTCCTAAGATGACCAAACAAAGAAGAAGAAAGAGAACCAAAGAAAGAAGAAAGAAGAGAAGAAAAAGAAAGAAAGAAGAACAATGTGAAGAGGGCTGACCGGTCTTGACCGGTCAGCCACAGTTGCTGATAAAAGGGGAAAACAGGCCGACCGGTCATGACCGGTCGGCCATGAGCACTGGAGGCTGGACAGCAGAGCCCGACCGGTCATGACCGGTCGGCTGTATGCACTGGACAATGCAGGAACGAGCCCGACCGGTCATGACCGGTCGGGTAGGCACGCTGGATATGTTGGATAGGTCTGACCGACCGGTCTTGACCGGTCGGCAGCAACCCCTGGAATGTGTAAAACATAAGTCCGACCGGTCACGACCGGTCGGCCCTGCGTAAGAGGATTCCTTTCTAATTCAGGACTCCGAAAAACATTGCGCAATGCGTAGTCTTTCGAAGAATCCGACGCAAGGGAGGTTTGTTGCTATAAAAGGCCACCTAGGGGCTCTCCCTAAGGTATCAGAGAAGCTAGGGAACGTGAGTTTGGAGGGTGAAGGCGATTGTGGAGCGTCTGCAACTCTCCTATTCGGGTTTTTCTATTTTTATGCTTTATTTCAGAGTTTTTAGTTGTAGCATGACTATGCTCGGCTAAAACCTCTGAGCTAAGGCTGAGAGGTGAAGCTTGTAGCTAATACTATGTTGATTTCAGTTTAATTCAAGTAATTTACATTCAAGTTTGGATTTTTGCATGGTTTAGTTCCGAATAATGATAGTTTGAGATGTTTTATCTGAGTTTATGTGCCCCGGACATGAATTCCTTTTAATTCTCTGAGATTATCACGTGTGTTTCTAAATTCGGATTATAGTAATCCTTGAGCAGGCCATAGTCCAGAGGCATGGCTGTTACTCCGCAGGCTATAGTTTTGAGTTTTGTATTGATTGAATGGAACTAGAACTTGGAAGTTCAACTTGAATGTGATGGAATGTATGTGAATGCTTTATTCTCCAACTAGATGAGAGATAGGACTTCAAATCTAGTTGTGTTCTCTACTTGGATTGACTGAATTGACATAGGATTGCTACAAGTGGATCCTTGAAAGCCTTAGTACTTTATCTCTGATTTTTCATTAAATTCCTGTTTTAAGTAAGCACTCTATTAAATCTGATTTCTTTTAAAAACTGAGTTACTGGAGTGATTTGGGAGCTGTCACTATTCCCTGTGGATCGACCTCGGTCTTACCGAGATTTATTACTACATCGCAGCCTTACACTTGAGGCGAGCGAACACTGGCTTGCATTGAAATCCCACTAGTTCTTATTGAGCATTGTATATTGCCCCCATTGGTTCTGCTTTCGCCCCCTTCATATGAAAATTTTGATTTTTGATTGTTTGATTTCACAATAGCTGTGAGTTGTGGTAGGATTTGTTTGAGAGGTTTGCTTAAACCCACATGCATATATAAGGCAGCTGGCAACCATCTTCACGCCTCCAAAAATGCCAACATGGCAGCTGGTAGCAATTCTCAACAAGTAAATTTATGGCCTTGTTTAGCTTTGGTAAGAGCCAGAGGTGTAATTTTTTTTTTTTTTTTTGTCTTCCTTTAGATCTGAATGTCATGCTATCATATTTCTGTAGACTAGTAAATGGGCTCCACAATCTGAAGTTTGTATGAACAGAGTGTTGCCTTTAGCATTCCTTGTGGCATTAAATTGTTTACTGGATATCACTTAGATTACAGTTTCCAATAATCTGGACTGGTCCATCTGACTTCTGGCCAGATTTTCGCTCTGCCCATATAAAGGCATTTTTATGTGAGGCCCACCCACTCTTTGTAGCTGTCAGAGATGAATCTATGCCTGAATATATGACGTGCATGATTGCTGGACATTGATTTTGGGATTCAAGGGGTGTTGATTTTATAGCAATTTCTCTTGTCAAGTTTGCAGAAGTGATTAATCATCGTAAAAGCAAAATTGTTGCATGGTCTTATGATAGGTAAAAAGAATGTCTTTCTTGAATTTCTTTTTATTTATAGTGTTCTTCTATTATGTCTTTTTGATTTATGGTTAGATAGCTTTGAAGCGTATTTAAAAAAAAAACTTAGAGCTTCAGGAGCTTTGAAGTGATATGCATCCGGGGGAGGAGTTGCTTGGTAATATGTGTGGACCTGTGATCATTCATGGCCTTTCCCATGGTGATCTAAACAATTAATTTAGTTAGCCCCTTTTTGGTGGGTTCATGGTGCAAGCATTCTTTCCATTAGGTGATCTCACCCATCCAATGAAGGAATTTTGGTTGATTCATTTGAATTTCACGGTGGGACGCACCCGATCATGGAGAATGGCTCCGTGGATGGCAAAGGGCACGAGGAGTAATGGCCCTATGGACATTTTTCCAATTAAAACTATATTTTTCTTCTGGCTGTATATTTATTATGCAATTCATTTCATTCAAGTCATCCATGCTCTTGGGTTGTTCAGATGCTATCTTTTCCATAATTTCTTTCATTAGGGGTTTCACATATACAAACAAATCCTTGGATTTATTTTCTCCTCTTCCTTTTTGGTAGTCAATATAGGTCAGTTGGACCTGATAAAGTCCATTAATCAGATCTGAAATTTTGATGTTTTATATTGATTTTAGAGGTCACATGTATGAAAACTTGTGGGCTTATTTACACATCTATGTATATAAATGTGTTATTAATAATTGTCTGTGCATTTTAGCGTCTAATCTCTAACTTGGTGTAGCCTAAACTTGTTGAGCTAGCCAACACTGCTGCCCTATAATCATATATTTTGCAGGTATGAAATCTCTCTCCATCTTTTAGTTGGGACTGATGTAAATATGATTTGGTTCTGCAATATGCTTAACATCCTCTTCAATTCATGCAGGTCTTGTATTTCCAGGCCAATGGAATTTGGATTGAAATGCTCTGTCTGAAAATCACCATTTGTTAATCAGGGTATAGTCACTAACTCTAATGGATTTTACATCACTCACATAATAGGCCTGGAGGCATTTAAGCTTTAGTGCACCCTGGTGCTTCTCGAGCCCTCTTCACTCATGATGGGTACAGTGTAGAAAAAGTTAAATTGACTCGATGTTCCTAACCACCTCATATCTCAGTCTTCTTGGCTGTAGATTGATGATTGTTGTCATTTTCACAAATTGATTCTATACATGCTTTGGTTATGATTTTCAAACTCAAGTGAATCTCACATGGACAGTAAATATATGATCGGGTCTACTCCATTGTAATCCAATTGAGTTGTTCATTCTCTTGAGCATTAACTAGAGTTGTTGAAGGCAAAATTACATTCTATCTACAGCCATAACCACAACTCAAATCAGCAGAAATGTGTTTCTGCTTTGATAAGAAGTGAAAGTATTGTATTTGGTATGTGTTTCTGCTTCTTTGATTGGTTAAAAGTGCCTTAGCTGGAAATGTATGTGTGTGGACTGATTAGATTAAAGAGAATATAATCTGCCCATCCTAAAAGTCAAAAAAATCTGTTATGATCCACTGAAGCTTTGGAGTGAATATTGATTCAAGATCAAGTGTTCATATTTAATCTCCATCACTTGTGTATGCGTGTGAATGTGAAAGGACTGGAAAATCTTCACAACATAATGCTGATGAGACATGTAAGCAAGACCTGGGCCATTCGCGTCTAACGACCGTGACCATTCCCTGGCCCACAACTTATACCAGTCCAATCATCTAGTAGGCGAGCATTAGATTAAGTGGATGGTCTAAGAAAGGATCTACCTGTCCATGAGTGAATTGAAATGTATGCTGGTGTAAACAAAATCTGAAGGTGATCATTTTATTTCATGTTTTCTTCATTGCGTTATTCTTATGGTATTGTTAATTTAGTGGAAGTATTTTAGGAAATTCTATGACAATTGATGAAAATGCATATCTTTCTGAGACTAAGAAACTTCTTGACAAGTTGTGTTGAAGCTGAATGGAGGTTTGGGGACTACTAAGCTTGCACTGTTCCTAAGTAAGCTTTCAGCTGATTTTGATGATCAACATTTTCTTTTATAGCAATTTTAGGAAGTTTGTTCTGTTGTATAGCAATTTTAGGTTTCTTTTATATCAATTTCAGTTCTTCACATTCTTCACAACAACAGTTTCTGAAACAAATTTACGGCTGAAAGGAATTGGATCGAAATTTTCTAAGTTGTCATTGTAGCCCACTTAATGAGCAGATCAGCCTGGTCTTTGAGTTAAAACATCTGCATGGTTTTGTCCACCTGATGGATGGCTTACACATCGCACTAATCTGCTCATGTGCCTAGCAGATGACTTGCCTCCTACATGGGAATGGCCTCGACAAATCTCTTAATGGGCATTTTTTGCTTCTTCTTTCCTTCAAGGGCAATGCTGCTTAAAAGAACTCTCCAGTAACAGGCATGGGGCTGCAGTCCTTGTAGTTAAACATTTAATTCTTTTATTAATTGGGGATTTTTCATATTCAAGTGGTGGGTGAATGAATTTATCATTTTGATTTTTTTTTTTTTTGTAATTACATAAACTATCGAATGTATCACTAAGTGTTGAGCTGGTTGTTTTGGCATGTAGTATAGAAGCTTTGGAGGCACTTGTTTCATCAAGTAGCCTAACAAGTGCAATCATGAGCATAATTCAGTTGGACCATGCTGGCCAGCCTTGATGCCTCAACCATGTTGTGTTCGTGTATATGCGTGTTTCATTACTGACAGTTGGTTTGCTTGATTAAGCACCATATATTGTTTGGTTGACAGTTAGTACCCGCAACTCAAGCACCACATATTTTTTTCATCTCGTGCCCTTAAATTGGCTTAAGAGTTTGATTCAGAAGGTGAGTTCCATAGTTTTGACATTCAACCAACAGATCAAACAGATCAAACAACAAATCTGGGCCCATAGTTATGACATTCAACCAACAGATTAAACACCTCAGAAATCTGGTTGGAGATGCCAATCTGTTGGTTAATACAAGTACAGTCCCTCTCCTCATCTCTTTGGTCTAACCTAAAATAATTATTACAGCCCTGCAATCAAAATTTTTTTCCCCCAACTTGTTGAATACACAATCCATCGATATCAATAAAAAAATTTCCCTTCATTTCATATGTTAATGGCATTATCTCTAACATGCAGCTTCTAAGAGCCATATTGATGGAAAAAAAATCTATGGTTCTTGGGTTTTTAAAACTCGCTTAGAAAATATTTCATTCCCAGTCCTTAAAAAAAGGGCCTTTCATTCCCATCACTCATCTAATGGACGCCATTACCTTTAATTTTTCATGAAAGCATTTTTCTTCATTTGATTGACATTTTCTTTCTTGTTGTAGAACAGTGAAGCCATATGCATGATCAATTGACATGCCGGCTGGCCCATCGGAAGTTCTAGTCATTGCTGACAAACATGCCAACCTTGTTTATATAGCTACAGATTTATTCTCTTAGGTGTCCCTCTCTCTCTCTCTCTCTCTCTCTCTCTCTCTCTCTCTCTCTCTCTGTAAGTTATGCACTCCAACCCATTTAATCTGTGAATGGTGAAACTGGAGTCATTTTAATTTGTGATGACTCCCCAACTCCTAATTTAAGTTCCTTGCATTTCAAGTTAGACCGGAAGTCACAATGATCGTATTTCAAGTGAGTCTCATATTTTCGTGTAATGGAGATGGCCCCATTGTTGTTTATTTGTTATTGAATTGAGCTGTTGCAATTCAATTGTACATCCAAACACATCCTTATGGCCTGTTTTGACACACTCTTAAAAGGGTTTTTGAGACCTGAACCCTTCTTGAGCCAAATCATAGTTGCTTTTTTTTTTTTAATGAAACAATAAACTGCAGTAGCTGTTGCAATTTAATTCCATTGAACATCCAAACAAATTGTTAGGACCTGTTTAAACACACTCAAAAGGGGTGTTTAAGGTCTAAACGCTGTTTTGAGCCAAATCGCAGTTGTACTTATTGTGTTTGGATATGCTTTGTGAACCACCATATTTCATGACAATGCCCTGTGACGTGTGTGTAGGTGACCCATTTATATGCCACCACATGTGCCAACATGATGTGTTTGGGATCTAAGCCATCCAAATGGTGGGTTCCACCTTTTTTTTTTTTTTTTGCCTCTGCACTAATCATGTCACTCCACTCATAAAATTTGTGATGTTAGAAACAAAACCATAGCTTAGCACAATTTGGCTGAGTTTTTAGCCATATCCTTGTTCTCATAAGCTGTAGATCAACTGATCAAGCCGAGTTTTTAATCATCCATTGTTCATATAAGACCTGCCCACCTGTTGAATGTGCTGCCTAATTTTTGCCATTTTCACAGTGGCCGCCACCTTATGAGAGGCTCATTCCACCCATGCGCAAGACAACAATTTTTATGAAATTCTGTAGCTCAACAAACCATACACTAGAACTGCAGGAACATGACTACCATAGTAACTGCATAACTATTTTTTATTTTGTTTGTGAACTGTTTTTGTATTTTTTATGGTGGTGGTCACAAGTAGGATGTAAATTAATCTTTTGTAAATGTCATCGAGGGCAAAATAATGGTGGTTACAGATTGTTTATCCTATAAAATGGATCTTCTATTGCTTAGAAATTTATTTTCATCTCTTTCTAAATCTACTTTTATATGATGTTCATTTATTTTCACTTTTTTCTTCAAGTTTTCAACAATTGAGCCGTTGGTGTTTGAGCTTACTGGCCACAACAACAGATGGCTGGCACGGTCTCTTATGAATCGATTGTTGATGTTAGGAGAAACACCTCGAGTCATCATTAGTGATGGAGGGTCTCACTTTTGTAATTGCCCATTTGAAACCTTAATGAAGAAATATGGTGTAAATCACAAAGTAAGCACCCCCTATCACCCACAAACAAGTGGACAAGTTGAGATATCCAATAGGGAGATTAAACACATTTTGGAGAAAATGGTAAACCCTGATCGCAAGGATTGGTCGCTTCGACTTACCGATGCACTCTGAGCTTACCGTACCACTTTTAAGACCTTTATTGGAATGTCTCCCTATAGACTTGTCTATGGGAAGGCTTGTCACTTGCCTGTGGATTTGGAACATAGGGCGTATTGGGCAATAAAGAAGATGCATTTTGATTCTGACAAGGCAAGCTCGTTGCGCAAACTTCAACTAAATGAACTTGCGGAAATCCGGAACGAAGCATATGAGAATGCGAGAATTTACAAGGACAAGATGAAGGTGCTCCATAATAAGAACATTCTTCGTAAGACATTCACGATTAATAAAAAGTCATTCTGTATAATTCTCGCCTACATTTATTTTCGAGAAAATTGAGATCTCGATGGACCGGTCCCTGTGCAAACTGTCTACCCATATGGGACTATCGAGTTATTAAATCCAAGGAACGACAACATATTTAAGGCGAATGGTCAGCGATTAAAGCCGTTCTTTGAGAAGTTTCCTTCAGAAGGTATGTCCATACCTCTGACTGATCCTGTGTATCAGGATGATTGATCTCCTAGTCTGATGGAGGTATAGAGTAGTTAGGATTATGATTTGGTTGCTTTTGTTTATTTTTTTCAAAGGTTGTTAGAAGGAAGGAAGAATTCCACTTTTCACTCTCTCAGGTACTATCATTCCTCACTCCCTTTTATTTTAGAATTGCTCTCATGTTTTGCTCATTGAACATCTTATACATTGAGGACAATGCAAGATTTAGTTGGGGGGTGTAGGATCATTAGGATGAATCCAGCGTTTTGTAACATCTCGAGTAATTATGTAGAAAATTTTCGATTTCTCTAAAATTCAAAACTCTTTTGGAAAACATTGTTTCTATGCATTCGAGATGATATGAGTATAAGAGGAGGAGATACAAAGTGTACGAAGTTATAAGTTTTGAACTTCACTTAACATAATGGTTTTATATGTCAATTCCCCTAGTTATGTGATTGATAGAAAATTTGAACACTTTTATACCTAGTTCACATTACACGATTTTCATGATTTGAAACGATTATGTGATTTGTGGATTGGCTAGACTTAGATTTGAGGTGTTGAGGGACCAAGCCGGGGTACTTTGTCCATCCGTGTCCATGGGGAAATAACAAAAGATATGGATTTCTAAAAATCCTATCTAATTTAAAAGAAAAAGGGGGAAAGGAAGGATGAAATTGGGAATGATGGAAAAATGGTGGAAAATTTCGATTAGGGCTACCTATTACCAACCGGGGGATGGTCTACTTGTAACCAAAGCTGGAAATGGGACGTAGTGTGAAAGCCGTCGGAAGGACAGTAAGGCAAATTCCTGTCATTGGCTTGTTGTTGCTCTTTATACCTCGAAATCTATAGTCTAGTTGATCTGTGAAGAAGATAATCCTGGAAGCTCATGAGATGAATTTTCACTATGCACACTAGGTTGAATTTGTTCAAATTCTTCTATTGATCAACCGATCAGTGGGAATTTCATATGGACACTTATTATGTTTTGAGAGTTTACGGTTTCAACCTCTATCACCTAATTTTTCTGAATCTTACACTTATGTATCTTGGGATGTATAGAAGAATGGTTTCTAAAGGAGAGTTGGGTTTTGGAGAATGGAATTGATTTCACGCATATTTTGCTCGGTACTAGCAAAATGCTGGTTGGGGGGTGTGTTGAGCTCTTAATTGTGCATATTCTAACCCCAATTCATCATTCATTATGCAAGGTTTTCGTGATTGAAAGACTAATCGAATGCATGATTTTATGATTGTAGGAATGAGAGAGACTTCACCCCATTAGAGACCAAAAAGGATATATTAGGACCCTTTAAATGAAGACCCAAGGTGGGCCAAAGAAAGAAGGAAGCAGAGAGAGAAGAAAAGAAGAAGGAAATGAAGAAGAAAAGGGCTAAGACCGGTCCTGACCGGTCGGCCAGGAGGGCCACGACCGGTCGGCCACCTTCCCCCAGCACTCTGGACATTGAATGCAATAGGGCCGACGGCCTGCCCATCCTCCAGAAGCACGCTGGACATGTTGATAAGGCAGACCGACCGGTCGTGACCGGTCGGCCAACCCAGTCTGACCTGTCCAAATCGATCGGCTCTGCGTAAGACAGCAAAACTTCCTATTTGGGCTCCGGATTTCTCTGGGCACTGCGTAACCTTACACAAATTCTGGAAGATTCCGATGCTGCGGAGCTTCCCCACTATAAAAGGACACCTAGGGATTGTTTCTAGGGCATCTAAGGACGGATTGAGCACGGTGGGAGATGGCGGAAGTGGATTTTGGAGCTTCACAACTCTTCCTAGTTTGCTTTCTCGTTTTTATGTTTTTTTAATTGTTTCATGTTTCCTTAGATCATGAACGGCTAAACCTCTTAGCTAGGGCTAAGAGGTGAAGCTTGTAGTGAATCTAAGATGTTTCAATTCGTTTAAGCTGTTTTAAGTTGGATTTATATTCAAGAACAATGGTTTGAAGTTTAATTCAAGTACTAAGTAGTTTTTCTTAGTCTTATGATGACTCATGGATGTTTGAAAGAATTGCTTGAGTTCTTAATTGTTGTGTATTAGTCTAGACCTGTATGATCTGATGAATCGGAATACGCTCTAGATCTGTGATTGTCATGTGGGAACTTCTTACCAAAGTTCTATTTTCTGGAAATTCTGTAGTATGTGGGACTGTGTATATGATTTGAATCTAGTTCAAATCATGATCTAGTTTTGTCTTGTGACAGGATTTAATGATGGTTATGATTGTAAACTTAGTCTATTGGAATTGGGACTGACCTATGCAATTGAGTATGCTCGTCTTAGCTTGCATTGAGTGAATCATATACATTGATCTTACATATGGCAGATTGTTTGGTTTAACTGCTCTATCATCCGGCTAGATAGATCTTAATTTCGATTTTAGTTGAGAAAGTGAGAAACCACAGCGAATTGAGCATCAAGGATTGCTACAAGTGGATCCTTGAACCCCTAGTGCCCTTTTTGTTACTTGTTTATCTTCAGTTTAGTTCAAAGTTACTATTTACATCAATCTTCTCAAATCTGGTTGTTAGCTTTTCAATAGAAACTATTGCAAGTATTTGTGAATTCCTACATAAGTCCCTGTGGATCGACCTCGGTCTTACCGAGATTATTACTACATCTCAACCCTACACTTGGGGAAGCGAACAGACGGTGTGGATAAAGAATACAAACATCAAGGTGGTCCCCATGAAATATATACATCAAGGTGGGCCCCACAGTATGAGTGCACAGTCCTAGGTGATTCCAAAATCTCATCTAATCCGCTCCCCTAGATAATTTGATGCACCATTTGGTAAACAGATCTAGATTGTACATTAAACAAGGTCACGTCTAGGTGGAGTTGATCTGGAGCAGATTTTTTAATAGGTAAATTTAGATCGATGAGTAGGTCTGGTCGCGATTAAGATCTACGTCAACTTCATAATGGGACACAACCATGAATGACCCAAAACTCATAAAAGAAATGCTGGGTGGCATGTGTTGGTTGCATATGGCCTACTCAATCTTATAAGAGTTAATTACAAAAGCCTGATTACCTTTTGGTATATTTTCGAATACACACCGCATTTAGAAATATTTATCAATACACGCTTTTCATTTTAAAACACATTGAAAAAGAAGCCTATTTGACCTTAACTGACAATTCTCGACGGAAAGGCGTCGTTAAGGTGTCCAAAAGACCATTTTACCCTTGCTTCAAGTCACATTTACAATTCGACCCAAATTTTCTATGCATGCTTTCGATAGAAAGTTTGATGTTCTCATTTTAAATTACAAAGTGATCCACGCAATCCATTTTTTAAGGCCATCTCATGGACTGATCGTCTGTATCCCTGGAAGGTTTCAACAGTGTTCATTGTCCAGGTTTGGTTTTATTGTTGGGAGCCTCATCTGCATCAGATTTAGCTAATTTTTTTAGGTAAGGCTATAATAGGAGTTGCCAAAGTAGATGGGTGGGCTATATCATGTTAGTGCACTTTTTTGTGGCATACAAGTGCACTTTATTTGTCAATCACGTGTGTCCATGTGTTGTAACATCGGTTGAGCCTTGGCAAGCTGAAGACCGAATATTCAAGTAAACAAGATGCATTAAGGAAGTAACAACAGGTAAAATCGATGTCTTGGTGACCCTATGTCACGCCCCAAACCTGGGGACCGGGCTCACTAAATTCCCGATCGCCGACCTTGGTGCCAACAACCTCCGTAGTACCCCATTTTCGGCTCCTAGCTCTCATATGCCAGGTTTCGATCCTAGGATCCCACCAGGAGGATTTTTAGGGAAATTATTTTTTTGTAAAGAAGCATAACCAAAACCATAAAACATCATCAGATATCCACTATATAGTTTGTTAAGTATAGTGCTGAAAAGGGGAAATACAAAATGTAGTAAAAGTCCAAAATATCAGGTACATGAACCAAGCTTAACGCTGCTGATGTGCCCTAGTACCTACAACGTAAACAAACGCGCATAAGCTTTCTACGAAGCTCAGTAGAGTGTGTGTGTGTGCTTGTGTGATGCATATGACAAGTATACAAATATCAGAGTAAGCAAAAGTGATAGAGGGCTAAGTTACCAAGCTTATGAATCCTATCAGCCATCCTAAGGCTATGCGATGCAAGGGCTTACATGGCCGAGTGTTACATGTTAGAGATGCAATGCAAACATGTCAATCCTCAACTAATCCAGGTGTCAAAATGGTTCCCATTTGGGACATCACCGGGGTCTAGTACACTCTGATACTGGCCGCTGCACATCGTGTGCATAACCAAGCGAGTAGAAAATACCCCACTATCCGCCTTGTCAGGGGTATGCCAATGCCCACCCGGCTCGCCAATAGCGGACCCATTTCATGAGCTGGTCAGACTCGACCTAGCTTATAGCCCACTACACCCGGGCGAATAATGTCACACCCCTTTCCAACTGACCTCGACACAGTAAGAGACGGGACCTACTGGTATTTGGCACTCGGGCACTCATGTTATCCACTCGGTCTCGACGTTGGAGCATCTTATTGGTACCACAGGGTTTAGGGACTTTCACCCAAGGACATTCATAGCGCCCACGTGCTAGAACATGTTTCCGGTGTCCCTTACTGCCAACCACGATGTGACTATGGTGGCCACCACCTCGATGCTGCTAGGGTGTGAAGGCGATCGTGACATACATAATGTGAAATGCATGAGTCATACAATCCAAGTCATGCACCAAACTTACGCATACTGCGCAATCATGTGGGGCGACCCTGTCTCGCATGGGTCCCCTAAGTATAACAAGCCAAATAGCATATGCTATGACTAATCGTGATCCATAACATGCATACAAATGATGCGTATGGCCATATGAATGAGCATGGTATTCGTTATACTAAGCATATTATCTGTGTGACGTATCAAGCTAAGTATACTAGCATGTTACCAAACATATCATGTGATGTTGGCCATAAATGGCCCAATATATGTAGAGAGTGGGACCCAGACTGTGGGCCCCATTGAAAATGTAAAGGTCTTCGTGGCATAGCCCACTTGAGACCACATCAACCCCATACTTGGGCCTGCACATACAAAATGGGCTGACGAAATAGGTGTACGGCATGGATAAAACATAAATATCAAAGGAAGGACCATGGCCGGCCCCACCCACCAGTCGGATCGCAAATATACATCATCGTAGGTCTTAGGAAGTTTCAGTAGTAGGTATTCAATCACCACCATTTCCTAAGTGAAGCCCACTCAAAATTGGGCCCCACTCATCATTCAAGACGGATGGCATGATACACAATACATCCATCAAGGTGGAACCCAAAGATGGGCCACAACCTCTAGTTGGATGAAAAATAATCATCACAGTGGCCCCAAGAAAGTTTTCAATGGTGGGCATCCATGACCACTGTTCCCTGCAGGTGTGGTCACTCTGACGTTTGGATCTGCCTCATTTTTGGGGCCATGTCCTAAAATGGCAAGGAAAAATAGATGGGCCGCATGGATAAAAAAGGTACATCATGGTGGGACCCATACGGTGGGCCACTTGCTGGGCAGCGTGCACACGCACGCTGTCTGCAGCATGGGACCCCCTGGGGTCACATTCGTTTGAAGCAAGCTAATATTTGTGTTTTCTCTTTTATCCAGTGGATGGAAGATAAACATCATGGTGAGCTAAGGATGGTTTCAACAGTGGACATCATTGTCCCCCCACTGTGTCCCATGATACGGGAAGTGGATCTAGCCCAAATTTGGGCCTGAGGCCTAATATGATTTGGCAAAAGGGATGGACGATGTGGATGATGCATATACATCATGGTGGGTCCCACGAGTGGGCCACCTGCTCGGTAGCCAAGGAGCCCGGCGTCTGTGGACGCTGGTTACTCCCAGCGCCTCTGACGCTGTGAGGAGCTAGCGTTCAACGCTGCCTCTTCTTTTTTTTTTGTTATCATCAAGTGGGGCCCACATGAGAACGATCCACTCCGTCTATCAAGTTTCCCAGCTCATGGGGGACCCAATGAGTCCTATACTGGGCATGTGATATGGTCTACAAACATCAAGGTGGGCTATGAAAAGTTCAGCAGTAGATGTCGTTATCTCCACTATTTCATGTGGTGCGATCCGCTTAAGATCTGGACATGTTTCATATTTGGGCCCTGGCCCTAAGATGATCTGGGAAAACAGATGGACGGTGTGGATCAACCACAAACATCAAGGTGGGTCCCACAAGTGGGAACCCCACTCCTGCCATTCTAGCGTCCCTGACGCTGGACAGTTCCAGCGTCTCTGATGTTGTGAACGTCCAGCGTCTGGATCTTTATTTTATTTTATTTTATTTTATCAAGTGGGGCCCACATGAGGTTTGGATCTCTCACATTTTTGGGCCCCTGGCCTAAAATGATATGGAGAGACAGATGGACGGAGTGGATGAAATGTATGCACCATGGTGGGGCCTGGAAAAAAGGCTTTAGCATTGAACATCATTATCTCCACTGCTTCCTGTGGTGTGGCCCACCTAAGATTTTGATCTTCTTCATTCTCTGGCCCTAGGCCTAAAATGATATGGCAAAGTAGATGGACGACATGGATTAAACATGTACATTATAGTGGGTCCAACGAGTGGAGCCACCTTCTCATGCTAGCATTAGGGGGCGTCAGTGGGCGCTGGTTCGTTCCAGCGTCCTTGATGCTGGGAAGTTCTTTTTTTATATATATATTTTCTATTTTAATGGTTTAGAGTCCACATCTAGATGATCTAATCTGTTCATCAGGTCGGCCATCTCATGATAGTCCAAAGGAGCTTTCGGTCAAGCCAAAATACACATTTTTCCTTTATCCAGATCTAAATCATCTAATCAACAAGCTAAATAGAAAATAAGCATTAAGGTGGACCACACAAGGTGGTCCACACTATGGTAGGATGCAGTGCACGCTGTCCCACAACGTGGCTCACTTGTGAGCCCCATGATCTACTCAAATCAAAACAAGAAATGATAAAGGAAAGAGAGAGGAAGAACCAAGGAGAAGTAGCCATCGGGTGAGGCCCGCTACTATAGGGCCCTCCAAAAGTACCAAAACACACCTCAAGGTGATCCCTCCTCATGGGCCCACAAAGATGAAAGGAAGTGAGGGAGAAAAAAAAAGGGATTTCACCACCCTTGCACTCACCTTGAACGATGAACGGTTGAATCGAATTGGATGGTTGATCGAACGGTTCGGATGATGGTTGGGGCTCTCCAAGCTTTGATCTCCACCTTCTAATTCCTTCTCCTATAAGTTCTCCCTCTCTTGTCCTAATCTCTCTTGATCTTTTCTCTTCTTAATCTCCTCTCTCTCTCTCTCTCTCTCTCTCTCTCTCTCTCTCTCTCTCTCTCTTTGCAAATAGAAAAATAAGAAGGCCTCCCCTACATATGGTCTTGTATGGGTATAGATTTTGGGGATAGAGGAGGGATTAAAAGATGAGAATGGCTAGCATGGGAGGGGGAGTAGAATGGTATGGGAGGGGGCATGGAAGGCATGGACTCTCTTGACTTTGTGGTGAGAGAGGGATGGGGTGAGTTGGTTTGTGCTGACTAGGGTGATGAGAGGGGTATGGGTGAGGGTGAGGGGGTGAGTATGATTTGTGTTGACTAGGGTGATTGATTGATTAGACTTTCTAGGAACTTGTGCAAGTGGGGCCCACGCCACACCTGCATTGCGCGGCCCACCTCAGATTGCGCAAATGATCGCAACTTTCATACCGGGTATCACAATGGGGCGTGCCACGCTGCGTTGGAATCGCAGCACCTACGTAGTTTCTGGGGTATAGGTCTTGGGTTGATGCGGTACTAAAATAAAGTCGCGATCAAGGCTCGCTAATCTGGTCCATCCGGGACGTACCGGCACTGGAAACTAAGCGTACAGAGGGCAAATAAGGGTACGGGCCTTACAACCCTCCCCTCTTAACAAAAATTTCGTCCTCAAAATTTGCACTACAAACCTGAACTAGCTAAAGATCATAAGAAAAGAAATCACATCACTATATATGCATACCAAACGAAGAGCAATCATATAGATACAATCAATCATCGAAAAGATGGGGATAAGACTCGTGAATCTCTGCCTCTCGCTCCCACGACGCCCCATCTGTGCTTTGATGACTCCACTGGACCTTCACTAAAGGAATGACCTTGGTTCGGACGACCTGCTCCTTCCGGTCAAGGATACGAACAGGCTGCTCAATGTAAAAAGAATCCTCATGAACCTCCAACGGCTGCCAATCTATCACAGGAACCATGTCTGACCCATACTTCCGTAACATAAAAACATGAAAAACGTTGTGGACGCCAGACAATTGAAGTGGCAAGGCAAGACGATAGGCCACGGTGCCAATGCGCCCAGTGATCTCGAAGGGTCCAATGAATCTCGGGGCAAGTTTCCCCTTGACTCCAAAACGAACAACGCCCTTCATGGGTGAGACCCTGAGATACACACGATCCCCAATGAAAAACTCTAGGGGACGACGTCGACGATCTGCAAAACTCTTCTGTCAACTCTGAGCTATGCGCATCCTCTGCCTGATGATATCGATAGCCTCAGATGTCCTCTGCACCAACTTGGGACCTAGGAGGCGACGCTCTCCAACCTCGGTCCAGCAACTAGGAGACCTACAAGCTCTACCATACAACGCCTCAAACGGAGACATACCGATAGTCGCCTGGTAGCTGTTATTGTATGCAAACTTAGCCAAACGCAGGTGTTTGTACCAACTACCTGAGAAATCCAACACGCAAGCTCGAAGCATGTCCTCAAGGATCTAGTTGACCCTCTCGGTCTGTCCATCAGTCTGAGGATGATATGCAGTGCTGAACTTCAAGGCAGGCCCCATCGCCTTCTGAAAACTCCTCCAGAACCACGACGTAAATCTCGAATTTCGATTAGAAATGATCGAAACTGGGACACCGTGTAGTCTCACAATCTCCTCGATAAACAAGTCTGCAAGCCGATCTAATGGCCAGGTCACATGTATCGTAAGAAAATGTGCCGACTTCGTCAGACGATCGACAACAACCCAGATGGAGTCGTGATCGCTCCGAGTCCTCGGCAAGCCTATAATAAAGTTTGTGGTCACGTGCTCCCATTTCCACAACAGGACACTCAACGGCTGCAAGGGACCTGGAGGTTTGCGATGGTCGGCCTTGACACGTTGGCAAGTGTCACACTCGGCCACAAAACTGGCAATCTGACGCTTCATTCTGGCCCAGAAATACTGCCTCCTCATATCATGGTACATCTTGGTAGAGCTCGGGTGAATCGTGAATCTCGATCGATTTGCCTCATTCATAAGATCTCTGCGCAACTGTGGAATATCTAGGACACACAACCGACCCCTGAAGCGAAGTCCATCATCTGACGCAATCTGCCAATCTGTCTGATCCTCTGACGCAGCCTCTGCTTGGTAATCCTACAACATCTAATTAGCTTGCTGAGCCTCGATCACCCTAGAAATAAGAGAGGGTTGAATCGACAAGCTCGATAACTGTGCGATAAAAGACTGTAGGCTCGGTTCAAAATCATACTCGGTAATATCCTCGAGCATCCTCCACTCCTAGACCATCATATGCGCCACCAAGCCTTGTGGCTGATGGCTAAGGGCATCTACCACCACGTTGGCCTTGCCAGGGTGGTACTGAAGATCAAAATCATAATCCTTCAGGAGCTCCATCTAGCGTCTCTACCTCATGTTCAACTCAGACTGCAAGAAGAGGTACTTCAGGCTCTTATGGTTGGAAAAGAGCTCGAACCTGACCCCATAAAGATAGTGCCTCCATACCTTCAGTGCGAAGACTACCGCTGCTAACTCCAGATCATGTGTGGGGTACTTCTGCTCATAGACCTTGAGCTGGCGAGACGTGAAGGCCACGGGTCTACCATGCTGCATCAGGACAACACCCAAACCAATATGTGAGGCATCTGTAAAAACCACGAATCCTTCACTCCCGAAGGGAAGAGTGAGGACTGGTGTAGAAGTAAGATGGTCCTTCAGTTCTGTAAATGCTCGCTCACAGGCATCACTCCAAATGAACTCAGCGCCCTTCCGGGTCAACCTGGTCAGCAGGGCTGCAATACGGGAGAAGCCCTCGATGAAACGACATAATAACCTGCTAACCCAAGGAAACTCTGGATTTCGGATGCGTTCGTGGGTTGACACCACTGACGCACGGCATCAATCTTCACCGGATCCACTGCTACTCCTTGCCTTGTCACAACATGACCGAGAAACTTCACCTCCTCCTGCCAAAACTCGCACTTCTCCAACTTCGCATAAAGTTGGTGTGTATGGAGGGTCTGTAAGGTGATCTTCAGATGCTGCTCATGCTCCTCCTGAGTTCTCAAATAGATCAGAATGTCATTAATGAACACTACAACAAACTGGTCAAGGTAGGGACAAAAGACCTTGTTCATCAATTGCATGAACACAACGGGTGCAATGGTCAGTCCGAAGGACATGACTTGGAACTCAAAATGACCGTAACGCGTCTTGAATGCCGTCTTCGGGATATCCTCCTCCCGGACATGGACCTGATGATAACCAGACCGTAGATCAATCTTCGAAAAGAACTGGGCCTCCCACAACTGGTCAAATAAATCGTCGATCCTTGGAAGCGGGTACCTATTCTTAATCGTGACCTTGTTGAGCTCGAGGTAATCCTTGCAGAGCCTCAATGAGCGATCCTTCTTCTTTACAAAGAGTACCGGCACTCACCATGGTGAACTGCTCGGACGGATGAAGCTTAGTTCACACAACTCATCCAACGGTTTCTGTAGCTCCCGCAACTCTAATGGTGCCATACGATATGGGGCCTTCGAGATAGGTGTGGTACCAAGCACGAGGTCAATCTGAAACTCAGTATGCCGACGAGGTGGCAACCCCGAAATCTCCTGAAACACATCCGAGAAATCGTAAACTACCGGCAACTGGCCGATGCACAAGGCAACCGGCTCCTCTACGGCACTAGACATCAAAGATGACTACTCCCCTCTGGGCTCGGCAACGAATTAAAATCGCGGCATGCCAGGTATAAGGAAAGTGACTATCCTCACGAAGTAGTCCAATACAACATGATACTCGGCTAGCCAATCCATGCCCAAGATAACATCAAACTCGGTCATCGGTAAAACAAACAAGTCGGCAGGCAAAAAGGTCTCTCCTAGTAGGACGGGGTAAGACGCACAGAGCAAACTTAATACTGCGGTCTTACCTAAGGGTGTCAACACTGACAAACCCTCACGCAGGGATTCTAACGACAAACCAGTCGATCGGCAGAAATCATCGGATATAAAAGAATGCGATGCGCCGGAATTAAATAAAACATGAGCTATGCATGCAGAGACAATGAGTGTACCATCAACGACTCCTCCAGGTGCCTGAGGATCCTGCTGGACTACATAGAACCTGCCCTGAGTCTGCTGGGGATGTGTCTGTCCCCTCTGTGGTCGTCACTGTTGCTGCTATGGCCTATGCTGCTGCCTTTGCTGTTGTGGTTGCTGTTGCCGCTACTGCTGTGACTGCTGCTGCTGCTGTGGGTGGGGGCACTCATGTCTACGGTGCCCTGTCCCTCCACATCTGTAATAAACACCTGCAAATTGTCTCTGTGACGGTGCTGGAGGTGTTGCTGGTGCTATTGGCGGTGGAAAGGATGGACGAACTGGATGCCTCTGCGGTGCCCGAGTCTGCTGCTGCCAGAAGCTACTAGAAGGAGCCTTCCTCTTCCCCTTCCGATCTCCGCCCTGGTCACGGATCCACTGCACATCGGCCCACTCTGCCTCATAAATCTAGGCCCGCTCCACAACCTCCTCGAACGTAGGAAGCTTGTGTCCCATGACACGGCCACGAAGGCCAACATGCAATCTGCTCTCGAATCGACGGGCCTTCCGCCCCTCATCATCCACAAGATATGTCACAAATCTGGATAGCTCAACGAATCGAGCCTTGTACTGCGACACTGTCATATCTCCTTGGACCAGCATCTCGAACTCTAATGAGCGGTGCTGACAGACATGCTCGGGGAAGAACTTTCGATCAAACTGGTCCACAAAGTCCTCCCATGTCCACTCAAAATTAGGCCCGGCGACTCGGGTAACAGATGCCCACCAATGCTTAGCCTCTCCCTGAGGAAGGAAAACGACGAGAGGAACTCGTTGCTTGGTCATACATCGCATCATAGTAAAGATCTTCTTTACCTCAGATTTCCATCTCTCTGCTGCCACCGGGTCTGGCTTGCCCAAGAAACGTGGGGGATCCATCTGTCCGAAATCCCTAAGTAAAGAACGAGCACAATCCTTCTCCGACGGGGCAATTGCATCGGATGACCTCCTCTCCTAGCGCTCTACCATGGAGGTCATAACGCGCATCGTCTGCCGGAGCTGGTCTAGAGCTGGAGCTGGGCTGAGGTTGTCTAGGATGTACCCGCACTAGTCGACGGCCTACCGGTGGCTCGCTTGGGTGTCATATCCTACAGAAAAGGACAGGTACCACTTAAGATTGGTACTGTCAAATGCACACACGTTAGGGAACCATAATCAGAAGTTTTTAATCTCATAATAGGGAATCCTATTATAAACTATGCTGTAACAGGATCCTAGTGTGGGTCACTAAGTGCATGAGATTGGGATTCCAATCATTCTAAGTTTGCAACAACCATTCAGTCAAGGGTAGTTAATCTAAGGCCATTCGTAGATATGTGATGTCATCAGCAGGTATTCCCAAGTTATGCTCTGATACCAACTTCTGTCATTCCCCAAACTCGGGGAACAGGCTTACTAAACTCCCGATCGCCGACCTTGATGTCAACAGCCTCCGTAGTACCCCATTCTCGTCTCCTAGCTCTCATATGCCAGGTTCTGATTATGGGATCCCACCAAGAGGATTTTCAGGAAATTTTTTTTTGGTAAAGAAGCATAACCAAAACCATAAAACATCATCAGATATCCACTATATAGTTTGTTAAGTACAGTGCTAAAAAGGAAAAATACAAAATGTAGAAAAGTCTAAAATATCAGGTACATGAACTGAGCTCAACGCTGCTGATGTGCCCTAGTACCTGCAGCATAAACAAACGCGCATAAGCTTCCTACGAAGCTCAGTAGAGTGCGTGTGTGCTTGTGTGATGCATATGATAAGTATACAGATATCAGAGTAAGCGAAAGTGATAGAGGGCTAAGTTACCAAGCTTATGAATGCTATCAGCCATCCCAAGGCTATGTGATGCAAGGGCCTACATGGCCGAGTGTTACATGCCAGAGATGCAATGCAAACATGTCAATCCTCAACTAATCCACATGTTAAAATGGTTCTCATCTGGGACATCACCGGGGTCTAGTACACTCTGATACTGGCCGCCGCACATCCCGCGGATAACCAAGAGAGTAGAAAAGACCTCACTATCCGCCTTGTCAGTGGTATGCCAATGCCCACCCGGCTCGCCGATAGCGGACCCATTTCACGAGCTGGTCAGACTCGACCTAACTTATAGCCCACTACACTCAGGCGGATAAGGTCACACCCCTTTCCAACCGACCACAACACAGTGGGAGACGCGACCTACTGGTAATTGGCACTCGGGCGCTCATGTTATCCACTCGGTCTCGACGTTGGAGCATCCTACTGTTACCACAGGGTTTACGGACTTTCACCTAAGGATATCCATAGCGCCCACATCCTAAAACATGTTTCCGGTGTCCATTACTGCCAACCACGATGTGACTATGGTGGCCACCACCCGGATGCTGCTACGGTGTGAAGGCGATCGTGACATACATAATGCGAAATGCATGCGTCATACAATCCAAGTCATGCACCAAACTTACGCATACTGTGCAATCATGTTGGGAGACCTTGTCTCGCACGGGTCCCCTAAGTATAACAAGCCAAATAGCATATGCTATGACTAATCGTGATCTATAATAGGCATACAAATGATGCGTATGGGCATATGAATGAGCATGGTATTCGTTATACTAAGCATATTATCAGTGTGATGTATTAAGCTAAGTATACTAGCATGCTACCAAACATACCATGTGATGTTGGCCGTAAATGGCCCAATATATGTAGAGAGTGAGGCCCAGACTGTGGGCCCCATTGGAAATGTAAAGGTCTTCGTGGCATTGCCCATTTAAGACTACATCGACCCCATACTTGGGCCTGCACATACAAAATGGGTTGACAAAATAGGTGTACGGTATGGATAACACATATATATCAAAGGAAGGACCATGGCGGGCCCCGCCCACCGGTTGGATAGCAAATATACATCATCGTAGGTCTTAGGAAGTTTCAGTGTTAGGTATTCAATCACCACCATTTCCTAAGTGAAGCCCACTCAAAATTGGGCCCCACTCATCGGTCAAGATGGATGATATGATACAAAATACATCCATCAAGGTGGAACCCAAAGATGGGCCCACAACCTCTAGTTGGATGAAAAATAATCATCACAGTGGCCCCAAGAAAGTTTTCAATGGTGGGCATCAATGACCACTTTTCCTTGCGGGTGTGGTCCATCTGACGTTTGGATCTGCCTCATTTTTTGGGGCCATGTCCTAAAATTACATGGAAAAATAGATGGGCCGCATGGATAAAACAGGTACATCATGGTGGGACCCACAGGGTTGGTCACCTGCTGGGCAGCATGCACACGCACGCTGTCTACAGCGTGGGACCCCCTGGGGTCACATTCGTTTGAAGCAAGCTAATATTTTTGTTTTCTCTTTCATCCAGTGGATGGAAGATAAACATCATGTGAGCTTAGGATGGTTTCAACGGTGGACATCATTGTCCCCCACTGCGTCCCATGATACGGCCCACCTGAGAAGTGGATCTAGCCAAAACTTGGGCCTGAGGCCTAGAATGATTTGGCAAAAGGGATGGACGGCGTGGATGATGCATATACATCATGGTGGGTCCCACGAGTGGGCCACCTGCTGGGCAACCAAGGATCCCAGCATCCGTGGATGCTGGTTACTCCCAGCGCCTCTGACGCTGTGAGGAGCTAGCGTTCAACGCTGCCTCTTCTTTTTTTTTGTTATCATCAAGTGGGGCCCACATGAGGACGATCCCCTCCATCTATCAGGTTTCCCAGCTCTTGGGGGACCCAGTGAGTCCTATATTGGGCAGGTGATACCCTCTACAAACATCAAGGTAGGCCAAGAAAAGTTCAGCAGTAGACGTCGTTATCTCCACTGTTTTATGTGGTGCGGTCCGCTTAAGATCTTGACCTGTTTCGTATTTGGGCCCTGGCCCTAAGATGATCCAGGAAAACAGATGGACGGTGTGGATCAAATACAAACATCAAGGTGGATTCCTCGAGTGAGGACCCCACTCCTTCCATTGCAGCGTCCTTGACGCTGGACAGTTCTAGCGTCTTTGACGCTGTGAACATCCAACGTCTGGATCTTTTTTATTTATTTATTTTTTTTGTCAAGTGGGGCCCACATGAGGTTTGGATCTCTCACATTTTTGGGCCCCTGGCGTAAAATGATATGGAGGGACAGATAGATGGAGTGGATGAAATGCATGCACCACGGTGGGGCCCGGAAAAAAGGCTACAGCATTGAACATCATTATCTCCACTGCTTCCTGTGGTGTGGCCCACCTAAGATTTTGATCTTCTTCACACTTTGGACCTAGGCCTAAAATGATATGGCAAAGTAGATGGACGACATGGATTAAACATGTACATTATAGTGGGTCCAACAAGTGGGCCACCTTCTCATGCTAGCATTAGGGGGTGTCAATGAGCGCTGGTTCGTTCCAACGTCCTTGACGCTGTGAAGTTCTTTTTATATATTGTTTTTTTCTATTTAATGGTTTAGAGCCCACATCTAGACGATCTAATCTGTTCATCAGGTCGGCCATCTCATGATAGTCCAAAGGAGCTTTCGGTCAAGCCAAAATACACATTTTTCCTTTATCCAGATCTAAGTCATCTAATCAACAAGTTAAATAGAAAATAAGCATTAAGGTGGACCACACAAGGTGGTCCACACTATGGTAGGATGCAGTGCACGCTGTCCCACAACGTGGCCCACTTGTGAGCCCCATGATCTACTCAAATCAAAACAAGAAATGATAAAGGAAAGAGAGAGAAAGAACCAAGGAAAACTGGCCATCGGGTGAGGCCCGCTACTATGGGGCCCTCCAAAAGTACCAAAACACACCTCAAGGTGGTCCCTCCTCATGGGCCCACAAGGATGAAAGGAAGTGAGGGAGAAAAAAAAAAGGGATTTCACCACCCTTGCACTCACCTTGAACGATGAACGGTTGAATCGAATTGGATGGTTGATCGAATGGTTTGGATGATGGTTGGGGCTCTCCAAGCTTTGATCTCCACCTTCTAATTCCTTCTCCTATAAGTTCTCCCTCTCATGTCCTAATCTCTCTTGATCTTTTCTCTCCTCTCTCTCTCTCTCTCTCTCTCTCTCTCTCTCTCTCTCTCTCTCTCTTTGCAAATGGGAAAATGAGAAGGTCCCCCCTTACATATGGTCTTGTATGGGTAGAGATTTTGGGGATAGAGGAGGGATTAAGAGATGAGAATGGCTAGCATGGGAGGGGGAGTAGGATGGTATGGGAGGGGGCATGGAAGGTATAGGCTCTCTTGACTTTGTGGTGAGAGAGGGATGCGGTGGTGTGGTTTGTGTTGACTAGTGTGATGAGAGGGGTATGGGTGAGGGTGAGGGGGTGAGTATGGTTTGTGTTGACTAGGGTGATTGATTGATTAGAATTTCTAGGAACTTGTGCAAGTGGGGCCCGCACCACACGTGCTTTGCGCGGCCCGCCTCAGATTGTGCAAATGATCGCAACTTTCACACTGGGTATCGTAATGGGGCATGCCGCATGGCGTTGGAATCGCAGTGCCTACGCGGTCGCCGGGGTATAGGTCTTGGGTGGATGCGGTACTAAAATAAGGTCGCGATCAAGGCTCACTAATTTGGTCCATCCGGGACTTACCGGCACCGAAAACTAAGCGTACGAAGGGCAAATAAGGGTACGGGCCTTACACCCTAACCCTTAGAATCAAAACAATCATAACCTCTAGATAACTTGAAACATATAGGAAAACCTTTAATCATCTTCATTAGCCTTAGAACACTTAGAAAAACATGATAAGTTAGGCTAATTTGAGAGGTGGAAGTTGTTATAAACAAACCAACCCAAACAAGAGTTTTTTATTGGACTTCAATTCAATCGAAGTTCAGTTAGATGGTACTTCGATGCCATCGAAGAGCAGTTCGACCCGATCGAACAAATGTCCAACGACATTTCTAAACTCTCTAAACAATTTTTCGATCCTATCGAAAAGCCATTCAACTCCATATAAGTAAGTTTTTTTTATGTCATTGAAGAGTGTTCGATGTCATCGTATTAGATGTCCAGCAATCTTCTGAACTCTCTGAACAGTAAGGAGTTTTCGATGCCATCGATGATACCATTTTCTGCTCATTTTCTGACCGTTGGAGATTTATTTATAAAAGAGAGGGGCACGATTTTTTAGCTTAAGAGAGGAATTTTAGTGCATTAGAAGTCACTATTGTTGCAAACATCCTTAGGCTCTAATCCCAACCCATTCAAGTCATCTTCCTTTCGAATAATCGCATGTTGGAGCATTCAAAGATAAAATTAAGATGAACTTGTTCCCTCTTGATATCTAGAGTTTAGAACTTGATTTAGATAGTTAAATCTTTGTCTAAACTCTATAAAGAAATTTTACAGGTGAAAATCTCTAGGAAACCATTGTCTATTAGTTATAGGGATTTCAAACCTACCTCCCATTACCTTGGTCATTTCAAGAAGAACATATGCAAGGTGATTGATCATTGGAGCTGAGGCATTGACAACACATCGGTAACAAGATTGGAGGAGCACATGGGGAGTTGATTCAATCACGAGAGAATGAGAAGAAGAAACTCAAGCAGTGCATCAACGGGGTTCAAATTCGATAAGTAAGGTTGTCAATTTGTAGAGTCTATTCATACTCCTTGATTATGTAGGATTGAGTATGAGAGTTTGAATTGTCAAACTCAATATGTTCAATTATAGGACATAGGCCCTTGTGTAGGGCTGAATCAAGTCTCCGTGGGAACCCTCCAGCGGGAGAGTACATTAAGTTTAGTTGTAGGATCTTGGCTCGCTTGTAGGGCCTAAACTCAGCTTCGATTATAGGACCATGGCTCTTTTGTAGATCCTAAATTGTCAGGTCTCCAAGGAGAGCCACCAACACGGGTGTGTACGTGGTCCACTAACACAGTTACGTATTTGTAAGTTCTTGTGTAGGACTCATCCTTGTGTAGGATTGTAAGGTTGGGAGGAACCTGTTTAAAACTTGTAGATTGTGAGGTGAACCTGATTTAATACCCTCATAGTGAAATTTAGTGTTCTCATAGGTAGGGAACGACAACCGGGAGTGGAGTAGACAAGTAGCCGAACCACTATATATTGTTGTGTTTGTTATTGTATTTGAGCACATTTTTATTCATGCATTGTTATTTAATTTGATGAATTATGTGAATGTTGAATAGAGTATATGCTAGGCACTAAATAAGCATATTCACACACAACATGTACTTTCACTAATTGTGTAGATTGGAACTTATATGATTGCATCTTATATAGTCTACATAAGTTGCATAGATTAGTTTCTTAATTGGTTAAATTATTTGTTAATCTATGTGTTTAGACTAGGAGCTTAATTACTTATTCATTTGGTAGTCTATATGATTGGAACCACTAAGGCTTAAAAGCTAAAGTGTTCTTACTTGTTTAGCTTTAATTGTTGGATTAATATAAATAGGTGAAAAAATTAAAAATGTACCAATCACGCCCCCCCCCCCCCCCCCCCCCCCCCCCCCCCCCCCCCCCCCCCGGGGACTTAACCATGATTATAATAGCTCCGCCAAGCTTCTGCAAACAGACAACATATTAAGGTGCCGTGTTAGACTACCCCACGCAATTTCAGATCACCCACTTGCATATGCCTGATGTGGTCCACTTGAACATTACATCTACCTCATTTTTTGGGTCATGCCCTAAAATAATTTAGAAAAATGGATGGACGGTGTAGTTTTTCACAAAAACACAAAAACCCAGGGTAGGCCCCACTTAGCTTTCGACCAAGTTTGGATAGTGGAATAAGTGCGATCATGGCGTCACCAAATACGGTGCAACCCTTATAGTAGAGCCCATTTTGTTGCATGTATAGTATCTCCACGCCATTCAACCTTTTAATAAAGTCAAGGAGATCTGGATCAAGGAAAAAAAATATATCTTGATCTAAAACTTTCACGGCTCTTAAGAAGCTTTTAATGGTTAAACACTAATGTTTCATGTGTTTTTTTCCATTTGAGATTTGGATATGCTTGATGTTTAGGTCCATGCCCCAAAATGATTTAGAAAAATAGATGGACGATGTGGATATACAGTACATACATCAAGGTGGGCTCCATGTCTAGGTATCATCATGTGTGGTGTGTTCATTTAATCCCCACTGTTGTCTGTGGTGTGGTCCACTTGATATTTTTATCTACCTTAGTTTTGGGATTATGCACTAAATTGATCTCTCTAAATGGATGGATGGTGTGGATATAACACATACATCATGGTGAGCCCCACAAAACTACATACCACCGAGGTCGGTGGTGTGTGACACATCACGTAATCTGCTTCACGCGTGACTTTAGTGGATCCCCAAATCTACCAAGGTGGGTGGATCCCTTGACTATGGGATCCACAATGATGTATGTGCCTTAAATCCCCTCTGTTGATCCATTTTTAAGCTCATTTTAAGGCATTATTGTCCTAAAAATGAAGTAAATCAAAATCTTAGGTGGACTACACCAAGGAAACAGTAGTGATCGAATATCCACCATTAAAATCATCTTGGGGGTCACCAGAATGTTTATTTACCATCCAACCTGTTGATAAGGTTACAAAGACTGGGATTAAGGGAATTCACAAATATAAGCCTGATCCAAAACTTTTGTGGTCCACAAGAAGTTTTTAATCGTCAATCACCACAGTTTCCTATCATATGGTCTACCCGAGGTTTGAATCTACTTCATTTTTAGGACCATGCCATAAAATTATATATCTTTAAAAATGGATGGATGAAATAGATGTAAACATACATCAAGTAGGCCCCCACAGTCATGAATCCAGCGACCTCGGTTGATCTAGGGATCCACGAAAGTCGCATCCACTTTTAGAGAGCGGATTACGTGTTACCCGAGTAACAACTTAGTGGGTGTTAACCCTATGGTGGTACCCACCTTGATGATCTGTTGTATATCCACTCCATCCATCAGTTTTTATAGACCATTTTAGGACAGGATACAAAAAAGATTATGCAAATACAAATCTCAAGTGGACCACACCACATGAAACATTAGTGATTGAGTGCCTCACAATTAATAATTCCAAAGGGCCCATCATAAGGTTTCTGTAACGTTTATTTACAATCTAACTTGTTGGTAATGTCAAGAAGATCTAGATGAAGGGAAAATAGAAAGATCAGATTGATCTAACACTTTTGTGGCCCACAAAAAGTTGTTAATGGTTATTCCTCATTGTTTATATTCATATGGTCCGCTTGAGATTCGAAACTTCTTATGATTTGGGATCATGTACTAAACTAAATGAAAAAATAAATGGACAACGTGGATATACAATATATGCATCAATGTGGGCCTCACATGGTTAGGGTAACACCCACTAAGACGTTACCCGAGTAATAGCTAATTTGGTCCCCCTCTTCTGCTGCCAACCTGTTACAGGCTAGCTGAGTGATGTGAATTTTCAATGATGTGACTGCCCCACGAAACGTGGGGCCCATCGTGATGTTTGTGAAAAATCCACTATGTCCATTCATTTTGGCTGGTCAGTTTAAGACAAGAGATAAAAAATCAATCGAATATAAAGCTCAAGTGGGCCATACGATTGGAAACAATGGAAAGGGGTTGCATGCCTATCGGGCCCACAAATGATTGTAACATAGCGAAAACATGCAAAAATACAAAAAGAAATGGATCAAATTCGGAGAAACCAAACCAGAAAGGGAAAATTGTATAACTTCTGTCTGCTTGCGCATACCACCAAGGTATGTGCATGGGGCATATGGTATGCACATGTGACAAAGGGCATGCGCACGCATTCCGAAGGAATGCACGAGCATCCCTCTTGAGCTCTGAATTGTGCACATTCTAACCCCAATTCATCACACATTATGCATAGTTTGAGTGTTAAAAGATCTATCTTATATGTGTTTTTGTGTTTGCAAGAATGAAAGAGGAACTCCATGAATAAAAATATAATGGGACTACTTTGAAGCATATTGAAGATCATTAGAAAAAGGTCAAGAGGTGGAGGAAGCAAACAAAGAAGAAAGGAGAAAGTTCGGAATAAGAACCAGAAGATGGAAGAAACAACAATTTTTTATAGACCTTCGACAGGTGTTCAATAGGTGCTTTAATATATCGAAACACCAATTCGATGGATCGAAGGGTAGTTGAATATCTGAACTCTCTGGATATAAAACTCGATATATCGAAGGAGTTTCAATTAATCAAGCTTTGAACATTGATATATTGAAACCCATTTGGATATATCGAGGAATCTGTGGAAAAAATATAACTCTTTGGACACTTTCTTCGATCTATTGAAATGGTAGTTTCGATATATCAAACTGGTTCGATATATCGAGGTTCCTATCGAAACCATCGTCAGTTACATAATTTTCAAAAGATTCGAAGGTGGTGTGGGATTTCTGCTATAAAAGGACACCTCCCCCTTCATTTAAATCATCATAGAGGAGTCCTAAAGCTACTAGAGGTAGAGAGGAGAAAAGTGGAGCTTCTACAACTCTGATTTTTAGGGTTTTTCATGTTCTTAGTTGTTTTTATAGTTTAATCATGTCTTTGATTGGCTAGAACCTCTTAGCTAGGGCTAAGAGGTGAAGCTTGTAGTTAGGTGTTGAGCTTCCTATTTATACATATCCTAGCCCATTACATTGCATCTTATGCATGATTTGCATGTTAAAAGATTTATGTAAATGCATGTTTTGTAGATGTAGGAATGAGAGAGGGATTACACCAAATTGATGTTCAAAAGACTACATTTAGATGGTCCTTGATTTTGATCCAAGGTGGGCTAAAGATGAAAGAAGAAACAAGGAAAGAAGAGAGAGAAGGAACTAAAAGAAACAAGCCTAGACTGGTCAAGACTGGTCGGCCAAACAGGCCTCGACTGGTCAAGATCGGTCGGCCACATGGGCAGCCCCCTTACATGTTTGCTAGATAGAGGACCAGACAGGTCCGACCAGTTAAGACCGGTTGGCTAACCAAGTCTGACCAGTATTGACCAATCAAGACCGGTCGGCCATGCATTGTCAGCACATGCAAAATTTTTAAACCCGGAAATCTGGTTTCCTAGTGCCCGTAGGACATTTGGTTTCATGAATTTTCTCGCACGGTGATGCCTCCAAGCTATAAAAGGACACCTGCCGCCGCTTCCTTACCTATCTAGCAACGTGGGGAGAAAATGATTCAAGACCTAGGAGGCTTCCTAGCCTCGTACAACTAGTTTTCTTCTTCTTCTAGTTCTAGTTTTAGTTTATTTTTATGTTTTTCATTAGCTAACCTCTTAGCTAGCGCTCAAAGGTGAAACTTATAGCTTACTTAGATGTTTTAATTCGTTTTAGATGGTTTCAAGTTGGATTTATTAATTGAACAATGGTTTTTGGAAGTTTTAAATAGTTTTTCTTAATCTTATGATGGCTCATGGATGTTTGGAAGAATTGCTTTAGTTCTTAATCGTTTTGCATGGCTCTAGACATGTACGCTCCGAGGAATCAGATTCAATACGCTCTAGACTTGGATTCTCATGTGGGAACTTCAAACCAAAGTTCTACCTTTTTGTTCTAAATTCTGAATTATGTGTTGATTGTTCATATGATTTAAATGAAGTTCAAATCATGATATAGTTAAGCTTTGTGACAGGGTTTGATGATTATCATGGTTATGATCTTAACCTATTGGAACTAGGATTGACCTATGCAATTGAGTGTGCTCAAGTCCTAACTTGAATTGAGGGAATCATGTGTATTAATCACACATATGGCAGATTGTTTTGATAATATAACCGCTCTATCATCCAGCTAGATAAGATTTGATTTCGATTCTAATTGAGTAATTGAGAAACCATGGCGAATTATGCATCGAAGGAGAGCTATAAGTGGATCCTTAATGCTCTAGTTACTTTTATTCTAAGATTTTTCCTATTTCATGTTTAAACCTGATTCCATAAACCTCTTAAGATTCTAGTTGTTAGTTAGAATTGTTTACCTCCTTCCCTGTGAATTGACCTCGGTCTTACCGAGATTATTACTACATCGCAGCCTTGCACTTGAGGCAAGCGAACAAGTTTTTGGCGCCGTTGTCGGGGAAGAGGTTTAATGGTTGTAATTGTTCTAGTAGCTATAGAATAGTCTTAGTTAGGTAAGATTTTCAATTTTTTTTCTAGAAATAGTTTTCTGATTTTTCTTAATTTCTAACAATTTTCTATTTTTGTGTTTTGTAGGAACTTAGTTGCTGACATAGTTCTCACCTTCATGGGTAACATCTCCCCATCTATCTTTCTTCTTTTTGTTCTTCTTCCTAGATTAGGGTAGTTTCAACTTCTTAAAATCTCATTATGGTTGATTGGAAGGGTGGTGCTTACGCATACCTTTTGGAAGATGAGATGTCGGACCATGAAATCCAAACTCATTATGATTGGAACAATTATAAGCATGATTATCTTCCTAATACTCAATCTACTTCTAATACTCCCTGACGTAAGACATTGCGAGATTACCGGAATGAGAACAATGTGTATAACTTTTCACCAGGTAAGACGATAGTAGAGTATCGGAAAGAGATGAATAATGTTCCACCGGTTAGGACAATGCATGATCACTTGTATGGTTACGCATATCAACAACCATCTAAAATCCCAACATATGACATGCATAATCCAAATTGATGGGAGCATCAAAATTTCAACTTGGAAGATGAGCCAACCATGGATGCGAACAATTATCCTCAAGAGTTTCTTTCTTATGAGCTGCAACCGACACGAACTCTTGACGATACGCTGCGAGAGTTTATGAAAATAACTGAGCAATGCATACAAAACCTCTTGCCAACCTCTCAAAATCCTGAACCCAACATTGGTAACACCGAATCAATCCCCAACAATGAGGAGGATGAGGTTATCCAAGCCAACTCTCTTCCGATTTAATGACTAAACTTTTAGAGGGTGTCGATTTCAGTGATCCCAACATTGTCATCAATTATGGTGAATCGACTATCTCTTTTAGCTATTCCGATTTGAACGATGAAGAGATTTCAAGGACGGTTGATGAACCCGAGGAATCTACAAAATCTGAAAGTGATAGTTTAATTGCCTACAATGAGGATTTAAAGGAGGATTGTGAGTCAATGATTTCTTCTTCTAAAGGGCCGAATGTTTATGAGTCGCCGGAAGATATTCTTGCTAGAGAGATGGTCGAAGTGGATCTTTTTGAGTCCTTCCACCAACAGCACATGCCCAATTCTATTGTGGAAGAACTCCCTTGGGTTGAAAATTCTGTTTCTTTGGATGATGTGGTAGCACAATATGAAATTTTAGATCAACCAATGTTAGATGATGTGCTTATCACTGAATCTGAAATTTTTTCTTTGGAAGACCTCCCCTCTATAAAGGAGGAATTCGTTGCCATTGAAACAGAATTTCTTCAATCACTTAGGGAGAACAAGAACCCTTCGTCCGACTCTCTCGAATTTCTAGAAGAATGCATGGCCCACCCCTACGATCTCGATGATGAGATGATAATTATTGGGGCTCAAAATTTCACCCATGATAGATGGGTGAATGATGGCTCAAAATGAATGGTTTGGATCGGTTCAAGACCCGAAAAATAGCCATAAAAGCGATAAAACACCTTCCATACATGTAATACACATAGAACTCATGCAAGAGAATAGTGCGTATGGCTCTACATACTTAAAGCCCGCATGAGCACATGCAATCTTTAAGTTAAGCCATCACGTGCATGCAACCAACTCATGCATATTATGCATAATCACACATGCCACACACATGTACCTTGTTTTGCATGCCATGAATGCAACCCATATAGCCCATGCGTGCTACCCATGTATGAAGCCCATGAAGGTATTGAGTATAAATGTAACTCTCATCTATGCCCACGCATATATCTCAAACATACATACATTCACACCATGCAAGAACACTATTCATGTAACCCATTCATAAATGCATGCATAACACATATAAACCATGGACCATGCCTAAGACTCATGTATGAAACACACGTGTTATCCATGCAACAAATGCATACACGCCACAAACTACATGTTCACATACATATGCAATGCATGCACGACCTGAACACCACCAACATATCCCGTGCACACATAAAACCACAGTATGTACGTACGTTCACATTGCCCATGGTAACGTTCCCACCAGACGTTGTTCTCTATACCCCACCATGGAGTATATACTTGATCTAAGCCGATCATCTGTTTCACCAACCCATTATACCCCTTGGGACAGAAAATGAAGAAGATTTGAGTCCTGGATAGACTACACCAGGAGAAATATTGGAGGAAGAATTGTCCATGGTTGGAAGTTGGCAACATACATAAAGCATGTAAAACTCACACTTTAAACTTCCGAATTTGTGAAAACACAACTTTATGAGCTTATCCTGGACGTTGCTGTAGGGTCCCCATCGTGATGCATAAGGGTAATCCAAACCTCCCAGACATCTTGATAGCTCATTTTAACCCTTGGGACTAAGTATGAGGCATATCTGAAGCTCAGGTGGGACACACCACAAGAAGATCAACGCTCACCGTTATAACTCCCAAAATGAGTGATCACTGGTTAAACCTCTCTAGTGGCCCGCCACAATATTGTTTTTCAAGATCTGGACCGACCAAAGTATCCTAGGGAGGTCACACGCGTGGAAAATTTAAATGATTGCTTGACCAAATATCTTTGTGGCCCCCAAATAAAATTCAACGACAAAACAACCGTGACACTATTTCCTGTGGTATGGCCCACATGAACATCTGATTTGTCTCGAACTTGGGCCCACCCCCTAGAATAACACTCTTGTGCCAATAGACGGCTTTGATCCTGGACCCATAAACTATAAATGGGACCCACTAAAAAGTTTACCAAACACGGGAAAACATGCAGAAAGTCACTATTGTAAACCGCCTACACAAGCCGGTTATCATTGAAAACAAGTGTGGGGCCACCATGGAGCCCTTTGGACCATCCGAACCGTTTATAGAGTCACAAGTGCCCACACGTGTCATATGCATGAATACTAGCTTGATCTGATACTTCTATGGCTCCACATGAGTCTTCAACTGTGACCGAACGGTGGAACTGTTTCCTCTCGTATAGCCCACCTAGAACTCGAATTTAGGTGAAACTTGAGGCCACCTCCTAAAATGACAACCCTGAACTAACGAACCGCTCAGATTTAGGGCCTACGAACTACAAAGGAGACCCACTAATAAATTTTCCAAAAGACGTACGAACCATGCAAACTCATGTTATATACATATTGTCAACATTAACCTCTAAGAGCCCACCATCTGAGTGATTTGGAGAATCTAACCTGTTCACAGGATACGTGTTGAGCCCCTAATTGTGCATTTTCTAACCCCAATTCATCACTCATTGTGCAAAGTTTGTATGGTTTGCGGGCTAATCCAATGCATGTTTTGTGATTACAGGACTGAGAGTGGACTCCACTCAAGTGAAGACAAAAAGGGTGCATTTGTGATCATTCTGATGAAGAACATTTAAGGACCAAAGAAGAAAAGAAAGAAAGAAGTAAAAAAAGAAAAGAAAGCAGAAGAAAGAAAGAAAGAAAATAAGAAGAAAAAGAGCTGACCGGTTGTGACCGGTCGGCCAAGGAAGCCAGACCGGTCAGTGACCGGTCAGCCATGCATGTTTGGGTGTACTGAGGACGTCCGACCGGTCATGACCGGTCGGATAGGATTGCTGGAACTTCAATGAACAAGGCCGACCGGTCATGATCGGTCGGCCATGGCTGCTGTAACATAAGAGAAAACGTCCGACCGGTCATGACCGGTCGGACAGGCTTGTTGGACTAGTGTTTTACAAGGCCGACCGGTCATGACCGGTCAGCCATGCTTGCTGGAGTGATGGTCTATTGAGGCCGACCGGTCGTGACCGGTCGGCTGTGCGAAAGAAGTTAGAAACTTCTAATGTCATCCCGATTTTCTCTGCGCTGCGTAAGTATTACGCAAGTTCTCGATTCTTCCAGAGTTGTGAAGCCTCCAGGCTATAAAAAGACACCTAGGGATTGTTCCTAAGGCATCCTAGAAGGGTTCAAGCGAGGTTGGAGACTGTGAAAGTGGAGATTGGAGTTTCACAACTCCTTTTGGTTTGCTTTGCTGTTTTCATGCTTTTTGTAGTTGTTTCATGTTTCCTTGGATCATGAGCAGCTAAACCTCTTAGCTAGGGCTAAGAGGTGAAGCTTGTAGTGAATCCAAGATGTTTTGATTCGTAGTTAAGTGGTTTAAGTGTGGAATTTATGATTATGAACTATGGTTTGGAGTTTATACAAGTTTTTAAGTAATTTTTCTTAGTCTTGTGATGACTCATGGATGTTTGGGAGAATTACTTAGCTTCTTAATTCGTTTGTAACGGTCTAGACCTGTATGATCCGAGGAATCGGAGTGCGCTCTAGTACTAAGCTCTTCATAAAGGGACTTCCTACCAAAGTTCTATTTTTCTGTTTTTCTGGAATATGTATGGACTGTGTATGTGATTTGAATCCAGTTCAAGTCCTGATCTAGCCTTGTCTTGTGAGAGGACTTGAGGATGATTATGATTGTGAACTGGACTTATAGGAAAGGGGAATGACCTATGAAATTGAGCATGCTCAGCTCAGCCTACATTGGGTGAATCTTATGCATAGAACTTACATATTACAGACTGTTTGGTTTAACAGCTCTATCATCCGACTAGATAGACAGGAATGTCGATTCTAGTTGAGAGAATAAGAAACCACAGCGGATTGAACATCAAGGATTGCTACAAGTGGATCCTCTGAACCCCTAGTGCCTTCTTATAATTAATTACTTTCAATTTAATTCAACTTCTGTTACTCATATCAATTTCATACAAAAATCTGATTAGTAGATAGACACTTGTGGATGAGTTTGTGAAATCCTACATAAGTCCCTGAGGATCGACCTTGGTCTTACCGAGTTTATTACTACATCGCAACCCTACACTTGGGGAAGCGAACAAGTTTTTGGCGACGTTGCCGGGGATTTGACAGTTTTCACAAATTTCTGAAATTAGTATCTATTTAGGATTTTTAGGATTTTAGGACTAACTTAGTTTGTTTATTTGATTTTTCTTTTCAGGGATTTCTAGGAAGCTGAAGAAGATACAAGGATTTTAAGTGCGAATCAGGTTCTATCTTTCTAAACCTTACTCTTCTCCTTCTCCTATTCATTCCTATCTTATTCATCTCTTGTAGAGTGGGTGGAGACTCCTTTTGGATCTCTAAAAGGTCGGCCTTTTTGCCACCTGGATTCCTATTGGTCGGCTTTGCCGTCTTGGATCACCTTGTGCTCAGGGATTTCTTTTCTCATCTCTACTCCTCTTTCTCCTTTTTTCTGCACTTTTTCTCAAAAGATTCAAAGAGTGGGTGGGGAGTTTTCTGAACCCCTATTGACCAGGAGAAATCGGTCTCTATCCTTGCTTCTGGCCTAGCCATTGCAAGACAACTTGTGCTTCGGTCTTAGAGAAGAGTAAAGAAAAGGGAGGAAGAATTCTTCTTTCTTTCTGTTTCTTATTTTTTGGTTTTGCATGCCACATTGGGCTCGGGATTCCAATAACCGACTTATAAGTGAAGGGGGGATAGTAGAAGGAATTGATAGAGAGCCACGTTCTAGGAGACATTTAGACTCTCCAATTTTATCTGAAAATATGGCTGCAAATCAACCTAACCCGGTCCAAAATCAAACTGAAATAGGGGAGAATGTGGTTGAGAATGTTCCCCGACCAAGGACTTTACGTGATTTCTTGCAACCTGCAAGAACGAGTACTCCCTCATGCATAGTATTTCCACCAAATGCAGGGAATGTGGATTTGAAACCGGGAGTGATCAATCTTCTCCCTAAATTTCATGGTTTAGACAATGAAAGTGCCTATCAACACCTTAAGGAGTTTGATGAGGTAATCACCACCATGCACTTTGCTAATGTGACTGAAGATGTGGTGAGACTTAAATTCTTCCCTTTCACTCTTAAAGATAAAGCTAAGGGTTGGCTTTATGCATTGAGGCCAAGATCAATTGGTGCATGGACTGATATGCACAGAGAATTCATAAAGAAATTCTTCCCTACTTACAAAACAAATATGTTGAAGCGCCTTATCATGAACTTTGCCCAAAAGGAAGATGAAACCTTTTTCCAATGTTGGGAGAGGTTTAAAGACCTATTAAACACATGCCCACATCATGGCTATGAAATTTGGCGGGTTATAAGCTTTTTCTATGAAGGACTGACTTCACCCATGCGCCAATTTGTAGAAATGATGTGTAATGGGGAGTTCATGAATAAGGAAGCTGATGAAGCATGGGATTATTTGGAAGAATTGGCTGAGAGTGCACAGTCTTGGGACACATCCAAACCAACAAATTCCAAGACTGGCCAACAAAAGGAAAAGGGAGGAATGTATGTCTTATCAGAAGAAGATAGTATAAGTGCACGGTTGGCTAGCCTCACAAGAAAGGTCGAAGCCATGGAATTAAGGAAAGGAGAAACAATCAACTCCACTGATGTTGAAACTGTTTGTGGAATTTGTGCTGGAACTCAACATACTACACAAGATTGTCCCACAATTTCAGCAGTCCAAGGCATCTTACAAGAACAAACAAATGCCATAAACAGTTATCAACAGCAATATGGTGCTCCAAACTCAAACACGTTTAATCCTAATTGGAAGAACCATCCCAACTTCAGTTGGAGGAATGGACCCAATGCAAATGCAAACAACACTCCAAAAGTATCACTAGAAGAGATGTTGGCTGCATTCGTATCGGTCCAGAATGAGTATAACAAGACAAATTCTCTAAAAATAGATGGGTTCATGCAAGTGCAATTGAAATTCAATCAAAATTCAAACCAAGCCATCAATGAATTGAAAACATCTCTGGCTAGAGTTGAAGCTCACCTTAGTGTTAGAGAGAAGGGTACACTTCCTGCTCAACCTCTTCCTAACCCAAGGACCCAGTATGAGATACAAGATGCAAGCTCATCCTCTCACCATACGGAACATGTCCAAGCTATCACCACTTTGAGAAGTGGGAAAGAAATTGACAAATCTAATCCGGTGAAGGCTCCAAAGCCTAAGGATCCGAAAATTCCCAAAGAGGATGATAGCCCAAACAATATTCCACAAGAGAAAGAACCAGAAAGACAATACAAGCCGGTTGCCCCATTTCCACAAAGGTTGATTTCACCTAAACCTTTAGATAAAAATATGGAGATTCTGGAAGTTTTCAAGCAGGTGAAGATCAACATCCCGTTGTTGGATGCAATAAAACAAATACCATCTTATGCCAAATTTCTAAAAGAATTGTGTACAGTCAAAAGGAAACATAACGTTCACAACAAAGTTCTTTTGGCTGAGAATTTGAGCGCCATCATTAAACAAGAGGTGCCCCAAAAATACAAGGATCCAGGTAGTCCAACCATCTCATGCATCATAGGAGACTACCAGATTAAACAAGCCCTACTCGACTTGGGGGCAAGTGTGAATCTCATTCCATACTCGGTCTACGAACAACTTGGGTTAGGTGAATTGAAACCCACTAAAACCACACTCTAACTTGCTGATAGATCCATCCGGATACCGAGAGGAATGATAGAGGATGTTCTAGTCCAAGTTGATAAATTCTACTACCCAGTAGATTTTATTGTCTTAGACACACATCCCGTGATAGGCACCAGTGCTCAAATTCCCGTCATACTTGGATGACCATTTCTAACTACCTCAAATGCCATTATCAATTGTAGAAACGGACTTGTACAAATGTCCTTTGGAAATATGACCCTTGAACTTAACATATTTGATTTATGCAAACAACCACGGGAGGTTGATGATGATATCCACGAGTTAAACATGATTGAATCATTCGTGGAGGATACAGTCCCCTTGTCACTAGTTCCCGACCCTTTGGAGGCATTTATGGCCCATTCTCATGAGACAAATGAATACACAATACAAGAGATGGATGCCATGCTAGAGATGATGCCAGTACTTGACAATAAAAGATGGAGGGCCCCAGTTGAACCTTTGCCTGTAAATGAGAACAAGGCCCTTCCATCCAACATCAAGGCACCAACACTCGACCTAAAACCATTGCCAAGTGAGCTAAAGTATGCTTATTTAGGTCGAGATGAGACATATCCAGTGGTGATTTCTTCCCACTTGGATGAGGAACAAGAGAGTAGGCTAATAGCCACTCTATTAGAGCACAAGAGTGCCATCGGATGGTCAATTGCAGATCTCAAAGGCATAGATCCATTGATTTGTACTCACCGCATATACCTTGAGGAAAATCCAAAGACATCTCGGCAACCACAAAGACGACTAAATCCAAACATGAAGGATGTGGTTAAGGCCGAAGTGGTGAAACTATTGGATGTAGGTATCATTTACCTAATATCCGATAGCCAATGGGTGAGTCCAACTCAAGTGGTGCCTAAGAAAGCCGGAATAACCATCGTAGCTAATGCCAATAACGAACTCGTGCCAACTAGAGTCACTACCGGTTGGAGAATGTGCATCGACTACAAGAAGCTAAACACTGTCACGAGGAAAGATCACTTCCCCCTACCGTTTGTTGATCAGATTTTAGAACGGTTGGCGGGTCATTCCCACTTTTGCTTCCTTGATGGCTATTCAGGGTACAACCAAATAGAAATTGTCCGTGAAGACCAAGAAAAGACTACATTCACATGTCCATTCGGTACTTTCGCCTATCGACGGATGCCGTTTGGACTATGTAATGCCCCTGCCACCTTTCAGCGTTGCATGATGAGCATCTTTTCTGACATGGTGGGGACCATTCTCGAAATCTTCATGGACGATTTTTTCGTATTCGGTTGTAGCTTTGATGAGTGCCTTGAGCACTTGAAATCTGTGCTGAAAAGATGTGAAGAGAAGAACCTTGTGCTCAATTGGGAAAAGTGTCACTTCATGGTTCAAAAGGGAATTGTACTTGGTCACATCGTTTCACAAAATGGAATCGAGGTGGACAAAGCTAAAATTGATCTTATCTCTAACCTTCCACCACCCAAAAGCATACGAGATATACGGTCCTTTTTAGGACACGCAGGATTTTACAGAAGGTTCATAAAGGATTTCAGTTTACTCTCTCGCCCTTTATGTGACCTACTTCAAAAGGAAAATTCATTCGAGTGGAATGAAGAATGTCAAAAGGCCTTTACCACCCTTAAAGGTATGTTGACATGCGCCCCAATAATGCAACCACCTGATTGGAGCCTTCCTTTTGAGATTATGTGTGATACTAGCGACTATGCTATTGGGGCCGTGTTAGGCCAAAGAAAAGATAAAAAGCCATGTGTCATCTACTATGCAAGTAGAACCCTAAACTCAGCCCAAGCAAACTACACCACTACTGAAAAGGAACTTTTAGCTGTAGTTTTTGCCTTGGAAAAGTTTAGGTCCTACTTGATTGGATCCAAGATCATTATATTCACTGACCATGCCGCGCTTAAGTATCTTCTTCTAAGAAGGATGCTAAACCACGGTTGTTAAGATAGATCCTTCTACTCCAGGAATTCGACATAGATATACGTGATAAGAAAGGAGTAGAGAATGTAGTAGCTGACCATCTCTCTCGACTTGTCCTCACTGATTCCCCTGAAACGACTGCAATCAATGACATGTTCCCTGATGAACAACTTTTTGCTGTTTCCCAATTACCATGATATGCAGACATTGCTAACTATCTTGCTACAGGTACAATTCCTACATATTGGAAAAAGCAAGATAAGGATAGATTCTTCTCGGAGGTGCGGAAATTCCTATGGGACGACCCATACTTATTCAAGTATTGTCCCAATCAAATCACAAGGAGATGTGTCCCAGATGATGAGCAACAAAGTATCATCTCCTTCTGTCATTCTCAAGCATGTGGTGGCCACTTTTCGGCTAAAAAGACCACAGCGAAAATTCTGCAATGTGGGTTTTATTGGCCCACTATGTTCAAAGACACACATGAGTTTTGCAAAGCATGTGAACCTTGTCAGAAATTAGGGGAAATCTCCCGTAGAAATATGATGCCACTCAATCCCATCTTAATAATCGAAATTTTTTATTGTTGGGGCATCGATTTCATGGGCCCATTCCCATCTTCTTTTGGAAACCTATACATCTTGCTTGCCGTCGACTATGTTTCCAAATGGGTCGAGGCTATCCCTTGCCGGAATAATGACCATAAAACGGTCATTCGATTTTTAAAAGAAAATATTCTTTCCCGGTTTGGAACGCCTCGAGTCATCATAAGTGATGGAGGGTCTCACTTTTGCAATCGCCCTTTTGAAGCCTTAATGAAGAAATATGGCGTAACACACAAAGTGAGCACTCCCTATCACCCACAAACTAGTGGACAAGCTGAGATATCCAATAGGAAAATTAAACACATTTTAGAGAAAACGGTGAACCCCGATCGCAAGGATTGGTCGCTTCGGCTTACTGATGCGCTTGGGCTTACCGTACAGCTTTTAAAACCCCTATTGGAATGTCTCCCTATAGACTTGTCTATGGGAAGGCTTGTCACTTGCCTGTGGAGTTGGAACATAGGGCATATTGGGCTATTAAGAAAATGAATTTCAATTCTGACAAGGCAAGCTCATTACGCAAACTACAATTGAATGAACTTGCAGAAATCCGGAATGAAGCTTATGAGAATGCGAGAATTTACAAGGACAAGACGAAGATATTCCATGATAAGAATATTCTTCACAAGACATTCACGATAAATCAAAAAGTCCTCATGTATAATTCTCGCTTACATCTATTTCCGGGAAAATTGCGATCTCGATGGACCGGTCCCTACATTGTGCAAACTGTCTATCCATATGGGACTGTCGAGCTGTTGAATCCGAGGAACGGCAACATTTTTAAAGCAAATGGGCAGCGATTAAAGCCGTTCTTTGAGAAATTCCCTTCAGAAGGTATGTCCATACCTCTGAATGATCCTGTGTATCAGGATGATTGATCTCCTAGTCTGATGGAGGTATAGAGTAGTTAGGATTAGGATTTTGCTGCTTTTGTTTTCTTTTTCATAGGTTTGTTAGAAGGAGGAAGATTTCCACTTTTCACTCTCTCAGGTACTATCATTTCTCACTCCCTTTTATTTTCAAATTGCTCTCATGTTTTGCTCATTGCACATCTTTTACATTGAGGACAATGCAAAATTTGGTTGGGGGGTGTAGGATCTCTTGGATGAATCCAGCGTTTTGCAACATTTCAAGCAATTATGTGAAATTTTTTTGATTTTTTCAAAAATTCGAAACTCTTGTGGAAAACACCGGTTCTATGCATTCAAGTTGAGATGAGCATAAGAGGAGGAGATATGAAGTGTATGGGGCTGGATGTCTGGAATCTCTCATAGCATAATGGTTTTATATGTGAACTCCCCTATTTTTGTGATTGATAGAAAATCTGAACACTTTTACACCTAGTTCACATTACACGATTTTCATGAGTTGAAGGGATTATGTGATTTATGAATTAGCTAGACTTTGAATTAAGGTATTGAGAAATCAGGCCGGGGTGCTTTGTCCATCCTTGTCTATGGGAAAATAATGAAAGATATGGATTTTTAAAAATCCTATCTAATTTAAAAAGAAAAAGGAAAAAGAAGGATGAAATTGGGAATGATGGAAAAATGGTGGAAAATTCCGATTAGGGCTACCTACTACCAACCGGGGGATGGTCTACCTGTAACCAAAGCCGGAAATGGGACGTAGTGTGAAAGTCGTCGGAAGGACGGTAAGGCAAATTCCTGTCATTGGCTTGATGTGGCTCTATGTACCTTGAGTTCTATAGTCTAGTTGATCTATGAAGAAGATAAACCTAGAAACTCGTGGGATGAATTTTCACTACCCACACTAGGTTGAATTTGTTCAAGTCCTTCTATTTATCAACCAATCAGTGGGAATTTCATATGAATGCTTATTATGTTTTGAGGATTTACGGTTCCAACCTTTAACGCCTAATCTTTCTGAATCTTACACTTATGAACCTTAGAATGAATAGAAGGATGGTTTCTGAAAGAGAGTTGAGTTTTGAAGAATAGTATTAGTTTCACGCATGTTTTGTTTGGGACTAGCAAAATGCAGGTTGGGGGGTGTGTTGAGCCCCTAATTGTGCATATTCTAACCCCAATTCATCACTCATTGTGCAAAGTTTGTATGGTTTGCGGGCTAATCCAATGCATGTTTTGTGATTACAGGACTGAGAGTGGACTCCACTCAATTGAAGACAAAAAGGGTGCATTTGTGATCATTCTGATGAAGAACATTTGAGGACCAAAGAAGAAAAGAAAGAAAGAAGTAAAAAAAGAAAAGAAAGCAGAAGAAAGAAAGAAAGAAAACAAGAAGAAAAAGAGCTGACCGGTTGTGACCGGTCGGCCAAGGAAGCCAGACCGGTCAGTGACCGGTCAGCCATGCATGTTTGGGTGTACTGAGGACATCCGACCGGTCATGACCGGTCGGATAGGATTGCTGGAACTTCAACGAACAAGGCCGACCGGTCATGACCGGTCGGCCATGGCTGCTGTAACATAAGAGAAAACGTCCGACCGGTCATGACCGGTCGGACAGGCTTGCTGGACTAGTGTTTTACAAGGCCGACCGGTCATGACCGGTCAGCCATGCTTGCTGTAGTGATGGTCTATTGAGGCCGACCGGTCGTTGTTCGCTCGCCTCAAGTGTAAGGCTGCGATGTAGTAATAAATCTCGGTAAGACCGAGGTCGATCCACAGGGAAAGAGTAACAGCTTCCTAATTACTCCAGCAACTCAGTTTAATAGAATAAATTCAAATTCAATGTGATGTTTAATTAAAACAGTAACTTAATGAAAAATCAGAGATATAATGTACTAAGGCTTTCAAAGATCCACTTGTAGCAATCCTATGTCAATTCCGTCAATCTAAGTAGAGAACACAACTAGATTTGAAGTCCTATCTCTCATCTAGTTGGAAAGTAAAGCATTCACACACATCCATCCAATTCAAGTTGAACTTCCAAGTTCAAGTCCATTCCATCAATGTAGAATTCAAATTCATAGCCTGCGGAGTAACAACCATGCCTATAGACTATGGCCTGCTCAAGGATTACTATAATTCGAATCTAAACAAGCAACCTGTGATAATCTCAGAGAATTAAAAGGAATTCATGTCCGGAGCACATAAACTCAGATAAGACATCTCAAACTACCACCTATTGGACTGAAACATGAGAAAAATCCAAACTTGAATTCAAAAGTACTTGAATTAAACTGAATCCAACATCGAATTAGCTACAAGCTTCACCTCTCAGCCTTAGCTGAGAGGTTCTAGCCGAGCATATTCATGCTACAACTAAAAACTCTTAATGAAAGCATAAAACTAGAAAAAACCCGAAGATAGATGTTGCAGACGCTCCACAGTCGCCTTCAGCCTCCAAACTCACGTTCCTTCCCTTCTCTGATACCTTAGGGAGAGCCCCTAGGTGGCCTTTTATAGCAACAATCCTCCCTTGCATCGGATTCTGCGAAATCCTACGCCTTGCGCAGCAATTTTCGGAGTCCCGAATTAGAAAGGATTCTTCTTATGCAGAGCCGACCGGTCGTGACCAGTCGGCCTGGCTTTTCAAATACTCCAGAGAGCACAGCCGACCGGTCATGACCGGTCGGTGTGGACTGTCCATTGTTCCAGCGTGCATGCCCGACCGGTCATGACCGGTCGGGCTTTTTATCCTTCAACCAGTGCCTATAGCTGACCGGTCATGACCGGTCGGCCTCCTTCCATTTACTTCATTTATGTGGCTGACGGGTCAGACGACCGGTCAGCCTTGTTTTTTTCTTCCATTTTTTTTCTTCTTTTCTTCATTCTCTTTTCTCCCTTTTTCTTCTTCTTTCTTTGGTCTATCCTAGGACTTCATGCAATGTCTTCAAATACATTCTTTTGGCTCCAATTTGATGAAATCCACTCTCATCCCTACAATCACAGAAACACGTGTTAGGTGGGCCTTTAAACCATGAAAATCATGCAAACCATGTAGTGTAATGGGCAATGCAATGTATAAATTGGAGGTTCAACACACCCCCCAACCAGCTCTTTGCTAGTCCCGAGCAAAACATGCGTGAAACAGTTTCAAACCTCCAAATCCAACTCTCTTCCAGAAATCATGTTTCTATCCATTCCAAGATGTATAAGTGTAAAATTTGGAAAAATTAGGTGTTAGAAGCTGAACCTTGGACTCTCAAAACATAAGAAGTGTTTACATGAAATCCCCGCTGACTGATTGATAAATAAAAAAATTCGAACAAATTCAACCTAGTGTGCATAGTGAAAGTTCATCTCATGAGTTCTTGGAACCATCTTCTTCATAGATTAAGTAGACCAGGGATTCCAAGGTGCACAGAGCAACAGCAAGCCTATGAAAGGAATTTACCTTACTGTCCTTCCGACGGCTTTCACACTACGTCCCATTTCCGGCTTTGGTTACGGTTCGACCATCCCCCGGTTGGTAATAGGTAGCCCTTTTCGGAATTTTCCACCATTTTTCTTTCCTTCCCGATTTCATCCTTTCTTTCCTTTTTCTTTTAACTTAGATAGGATTTGTAGAAATCCATATCTTTCATTATTTTCCCATGGACAAGGATGGACAAAATACCCCGGCTTGGTTGCTCAACACCTATAAACCAAAGTCTAGCTAATCCACAAATCACATAAACCTGTCACTCATGAAAATCGTGTAATGTGAACTTGGTGTAAAGGTGTTCAAATTTTCTATCAATCACAACAATAGGGGAATTAACATATAAAGCCATTATGTTGGAAGAAATTCAAGACTACAACATCACACACTTCGTTTCTCCTCCTCTTCTACTCATAGCCTCTTAAATGTATAGAAACAAAATTTTCTAAAAGAGTTTTGAGATGTTAGAAAATTCGAAAAAATTTTGTGCATATGAAGCTCGAAATGTTGCAATATGCTAGATGAGGGATCTCATCTCACCCCCCAACCAAATCTTGCATTGTCCTCAATGTAAAAAGATAGTTAGTTAGCATGAACATGAGAACAATGGTAAAATATGAGAGAGTGAGAATCAATAGTACCTGAGAGAGCGATCATGGAGGTCTGCAATTCCAACAACTAAATCCTACTAAAACAGTAAAACAAAACTAAACCTACCTATGCTATACCTCCATCAGGCTAGGAGATCAATCATCCTGATAGACAGGATCATTCAGGGAGATGGACATGTCCTCTGAATCAAATTTCTCAATAAATGGTTTAAGGCGTTGTCCATTAACTTTGAAACAGTCACCATTCGCTGCATTCTCAATCTCAACAGCCCCATGAGGAAAAACTTCTTTAACAATATATGGGCCGGTCCATCGAGATCGTAATTTTCCCGGAAAAAGATGAAGTCGGGCATTATACAAGAGCACTTTCTATCCTTCATGGAAAGATTTTCTTAAAATGTGCTTGTCATGAAAGGCCTTCATCTTGCTCTTGTAAATTCTCGAATTCTCATATGCATCGTTCCGAATCTCATCAAGCTCATTTAATTGAAGTTTGCGAAGCGAGCTAGCTTTGTCTATGTCAAAATTTAGGGCCCGAATTGCCCAATAGGCTTTGTGTTCTATCTCCACAGGCAAGTGGCAAGCTTTCCCATAGACAAGTCTATAAGGGGACATTCCAATGGGTGTCTTGTAGGCAGTACGGTGAGCCCAAAGTGCATCATCTAATCGTAGGGACCAATCCTTGCGATCCGGTCTCACCGTCTTTTCTAAAATCTGCTTGATTTCCCTATTGGAGATTTCAGCTTGTCCACTTGTTTGTGGGTGGTATGGGGTACTCACTTTGTGCCTAATACCATATTTCTTCATCAAAGTTTCAAAAGGTCTATTGCAAAAGTGAGAACCACCATCACTAATAATGGCTCGAGGTGTCCCAAATCTAGAAAGTATATTTTCTTTGAGAAACTTGAGAACCGTACGATGATCGTTGGTTCTACATGGGATAGCCTCTATCCATTTAGACACATAGTCTACGGCAAGCAGAATATAGACATGTCCAAAAGATGAGGGGAATGGTCCCATGAAATCGATGCCCCAACAGTCAAAGACTTCAAGATGTTGAATTGGGGTGAGGGGCATCATATTTCGACGGGATAATCCTCCTAACTTCTGGCAGCGCTCGCAAGCTTTGCAAAATTCGTGGGTGTCCTTAAATAACGTGGGCCAATAAAAACCACACTGCAGAATTTTTGCAGTTGTTTTCTTGGCTGAAAAATGACCCCCACATGCTTGATCATGACAAAAGGAGATGACTGAATTGTATTCATCATCGGGGATGCATCTCCTTATAATTTGGTCTGGGAAATATTTAAACAATAGAGGTTCATCCCAGAAAAATCTGCGCACTTCCCTTAGAAATTTACCTTTGTCTTGCGCAGTCCAATTAGTCGGCATCGCACCTGTAGAAAGATAATTGGCTATATCAGCGTACCATGGTGGATGCATAGCAACAAAGAGTTGCTCGTCAGAGAATGAGTCCTCAATAGATGACTCATCAATGGAATTTGGTAGGACTAGGCGAGATAGATGATCCGCCACCACATTTTCTACCCCCTTCTTATCTTTGATCTCCAGGTCGAATTCTTGAAGGAGTAGGATCCATCTTAGCAAACGGGGCTTAGTATCCTTCTTAGAAAGAAGGTATTTCAGCGCCGCATGATCCGTATAAACAATAACTTTGGATCCTATTAAGTATGGCCTGAATTTGTCCAAGGCAAAGATGACAGCTAGGAGCTCTTTCCCCGTAGTTGAATAATTAACTTGGGCAGGATTCAAGGTCCTACTTGCGTAGTAGATGACATGGGGCTTTTTATCTTTCTTTTGGCCTAACACTGCCCCAATAGCAAAATCGCTTGCATCGCACATCAACTCAAAAGGCATGGACCAATCTGGTGGTTGCATGATAGGAGCGGTTGTCAACATGTCTTTTAGCTTTGAAAAAGCTAATTGACATTCGGCACTCCACTCAAATTGGTTCTCCTTTTGTAGAAGGTTGCATAAAGGCCTTGAGATGTGACTAAAATCCTTTATAAACCTTCGATAGAAGCCGGCGTGTCCAAGGAAGGACCGCACATCACGTATGCTTTTGGGTGGTGGTAGATTGGAAATTATGTCAATTTTCGCCCAGTCTACCTCTATTCCATTGGACGAGATGATGTGTCCAAGGACTATTCCTCTTTGTACCATGAAATGGCATTTTTCCCAGTTTAATACAAGTTGTTTTTCCTCACACCTCATCAAGACCAACTTCAAGTGCTCGAGACACTCATCAAATGTACTACCAAAAACAGAGAAATCATCCATGAACACCTCAAGAAACTCACCCACCATGTCTGAGAAAATACTCAACATGCATCGTTGGAATGTGGCGGGTGCATTACATAACCCGAATGGCATCCTTCGGTAAGCGAAGGTACCAAACGAGCATGTAAATGTGGTTTTCTCTTGGTCTTCCGGAGCTATCTCGATTTGGTTGTATCCGGAATAGCCATCTAGGAAGCAATAATAGGGATGGCCTGCCTACCTCTCCAAAATTTGATCCATAAATGGGAGAGGGAAGTGGTCTTTCCTAGTAACCGTGTTGAGCTTCCTATAATCAATGCACATACGCCAACCGGTAGTCACCCTAGTCGGTATAAGCTCGTTGTTGGTGTTTTCGATGATGGTAATACCGGATTTCTTGGGGACAACTTGGGTGGGGCTCACCCATTGGCTATCTGAGATGGGGTAGATGATACCCACATCCAATAGCTTTAACACCTCGGCTTTGACAACCTCCATCATGTTTGGATTTAGCCTTCTTTGAGGTTGTCTAGATGTTTTTGCATTTTCCTCAAGGTGTATACGATGAGTGCAAACCGAAGGATCTATCCCTTTGAGATCCGCTATTATCCAACCTATGGCTTCCCGATGCTCTTTGAGTAGCTCAATCAACTTGAGCTCTTGGTCTTTCTCTAGGTGGGAGGCAATGACAACTGGGAACGTTTCCTCTTGACCCAAATATACGTATTTAAGCTCTGATGGCAGCGGTTTGAGGTCATGCTTTAGTGGTTTGATGTTAGATGGTAGAGGCCTTGATGTGGTTGGTGGCAATTTTTCAAAGTGGTGCCTCCACCGGCTAGTATCAACTACCGGTCTTTCTATATTTAATGCCTGCACAATCTCACTACTGATGGGATCTTCGGAATCCATGATATGTGCTAAGCATGTCTCCAAGCTTTCTAGTGGTTCAAGTTGGAGGAGTTCTTCTTCTTAAAAAATTTCGAGCATGTTCACATCGAAGAACTCATCATCATCGACATCCCTATGTCTTTTGCCCAAATGAAACACATTTACCTCTAGTGTCATGTTTCCAAAAGATATTTGCATCACCCCATTCCGGCAATTGATGATTGCGTTTGATGTGGCAAGGAATGGGCGGCCTAATATCACCGGTATTTGGGTGCTAGCATCCGAAACCGGTTGTGTGTCCAAGACTATAAAATCTACCGGGTAGTAGAATTTGTCAACTTGGACTAGAACATCCTCAACTATCCCCCTTGGTACACGGATAGATCTATCAGCGAGTTGCAATGTGGTTTTGGTGGGTTTTAATTCACCAAGGCCCAATTGCTCATATACCGAGTATGGGATCAAGTTTACACTCGCCCCCAAGTCTAATAAGGCACGTTCAATCCGGTAATCTCCAATGATACATGAGACTGTGGGACTACCGGGATCTTTGAATTTTGGGGGAGTCTTTTGAGTGAGGATGGCACTAACTTGCTCAGTTAAGAAGGCCTTTTGCTGCACATTATATTTGCGTTTTGTTGTGCATAGGTCTTTTAGAAACTTGGCATAAGAGGGAATTTGTTTGATGGCATCAAGCAAAGGGATATTGATCTTGACTTGTCTGAAAATATCTAGAATATCTTGAGAATTTGGGAGAGATTTTGGGGCAACCAATCTCGATGGGAATGGTGTTGTGGGCTTGTAAATGCGTTCCGGTTGTTGTGGGGCTAAGTTAGATCCATTTTCATCCTCAGAATTTACCGGATCATTAGGCTCATCGGCCTTCACCGGAATAGTTTTGTCAATTTGTTTACCACTTCTAAGGGTGGTAATGGATTTAGCTTGCTCCATGTTTTGGTTGGAAGAATTAGGGATGCTTACTTCATATACTTGCTTAGGATTGGGCTGAGGTTGGGCCGGAAAGGTCCCTTCCCTAGCATTCAAGCGTCCCTTAATCTCATCAACCGAGACTTTCAGCTCTTGGAACAATTGCTGATTTGATTCATTTATTTGCGCTTGCCCTTGCATAAACGCTCTCAAGGTATCCTCCAATGAGAATTGAGGTGGGGCCATATTTTGCATGGGTGGCCCTCTTTGGGAGTTGGTAGGATTGCCCGTAGGAGCATTCTTCCAACTGAAATTTGGGTGGTTCTTCCAACTCTCATTGTATGTATTACCTACCGGTCCATTGAAGGGCCGTTGATAACCATATGTGGCATTGGCTGTCTCTTGCAGCACTTCCTTAAATGCAGGAATTGTGGGACAATCTTGCGTAGCGTGTAAGTCGGTGAGACAAATCCCACATGTGGTTTCAACAGCTTCCTTGGACTTGGAAACTCCATTTTTGCTAAGTTCCATGGCCTCAACCTTCCTTGTGAGGTTGGCTATCCTTGCATTTATGTCGTCTTCCTCTTTAAGGACATATATCCCTCCTTTCTCTTGAGTAGGCTTGGGGTTCTTGGATTTATCCGAGGTATCCCAAGATTGGGCGTTTTCAGCCAACATGTCCAAGTAACTCCAAGCATCATCTGGATTTTTACTCATAAACTCGCCATTGCACATCATTTCCACAAATTGGCGCATATTAGAACTTAATCCATCATTGAAAAAATTTATAATTCGCCAACTCTCATAGCCATGATGTGGGCAAGCAAGCAGGAGTTCCTTAAATCTTTCCCAACATTGAAAGAATGATTCACCCTCTTTAGCTGAGAAATTCATTATGGCCCTTCGAAGAGTGTTTGTTTTATGAGCTGGGAAGAACTTTTTCAAGAATTCTCGGTTCATCTCAACCCATTACCCAATCGAATATGGTCTAAGAGAGTGAAGCCAATCTTTGGCTCTTTCTTTCAAGGTGAAGGGAAAAAGTTTAAGTCTGATTGTATCCCCAGAAACATTGGGATAATGCAAGGTGGCCAACACTTCTTCGAATTCTTGCAAGTGTAAGTATGGGCGGTCAGAGTCTAGCCCATGGAATTTAGGTAAAAGTTGGATTACTCCCGGTTTTATGTCAAGGGTCCCACCGTTAGCTGGGTAGAACTATGCAAGAAGGTGTAATTGTACGAGCAGGTTGTAGGTAATCCCGTAGTGATCTCATTGGAGGAACATTATGTACCTCATTCTCTCATACTCCTTCCTGATTTGCGTTTGTGGTTGGAGTAGGGGGGGGGGGGGGGGGGGGGGGGGGGGGGATTCCTTAAGGGTGTTTGATCCATACTCCCCAAACTTTCACAATGCTCTTGATAATTCCGGACTCGTCTATGGACTGACAAAGGTCTAACTAAACCACCTTCAGATTGGAGACGATTTGAATGGTTACGTTCCCAACGGGACATAAACCACTCAACCAGAAACTGAAACTAATCCTATTCTAGAAAACTAAAATCTGAAACTGAAAGAAAATTCTGCAGAAGCTAAGTTAGAAAGGTATCACCTGATGCGCTTGAACTAGAGAAAAATTCCTATAAAACAGAAAAACTTGTTAGTTCTAAGAAAATCAGAAAAACTATCCACTGCTACTTCTACAGCCACTGAGATTATTTGGAAATCGTTATCTATTTCCCCGGCAGCGGCGCCAAAAACTTGTTCGCTCGCCTCAAGTGTAAGGCTGCGATGTAGTAATAAATCTCGGTAAGACCGAGGTCGATCCACAGGGAAAGAGTAACAGCTTCCTAATTACTCCAGCAACTCAGTTTAATAGAATAAATTCAAATTCAATGTGATGTTTAATAAAACAGTAACTTAATGAAAAATCAGAGATATAATGTACTAAGGCTTTCAAGGATCCACTTGTAGCAATCCTATGTCAATTCCGTCAATCCAAGTAGAGAACACAACTAGATTTGAAGTCCTATCTCTCATCTAGTTGGAAAGTAAAGCATTCACACACATCCATCCAATTTAAGTTGAACTTCCAAGTTCAAGTCCATTCCATCAATGTAGAATTCAAATTCATAGCCTGCGGAGTAACAGCCATGCCTATAGACTATGGCCTGCTCAAGGATTACTATAATTCGAATCTAAACACGCAACCTGTGATAATCTCAGAGAATTAAAAGGAATTCATGTCCGGAGCACATAAACTCAGATAAGACATCTCAAACTACCACCTATTGGACTGAAACATGAGAAAAATCCAAACTTGAATTAAAAAGTACTTGAATTAAACTGAATCCAACATCGAATTAGCTACAAGCTTCACCTCTCAGCCTTAGCTGAGAGGTTCTAGCCGAGCATATTCATGCTACAACTAAAAACTCTTAATGAAAGCATAAAACTAGAAAAAACCCGAAGATAGATGTTGCAGACGCTCTACAGTCGCCTTCAGCCTCCAAACTCACGTTCCTTCCCTTCTCTGATACCTTAGGGAGAGCCCCTAGGTGGCCTTTTATAGCAACAATCCTCCCTTGCATCGGATTCTGCGAAATCCTACGCCTTGCGCAGCAATTTTCGGAGTCCCGAATTAGAAAGGATTCTTCTTACGCAGAGCCGACCGGTCGTGACCGGTCGGCCTGGCTTTTCAAATACTCCAGAGAGCACAGCCGACCGGTCATGACCGGTCGGTGTGGACTGTCCATTGTTCCAGCGTGCATGCCCGACCGGTCATGACCGGTCGGGCTTTTTATCCTTCATCCAGTGCCTATAGCCGACCGGTCATGACCGGTCGGCCTCCTTCCATTTACTTCATTTATGTGGCTGACCGGTCGTCTGACCGGTCAGCCTTGTTTTTTTCTTCCATTTTTTTTCTTCTTTTCTTCATTCTCTTTTCTCCCTTTTTCTTCTTCTTTCTTTGGTCCATCCTAGGACTTCATGCAATGTCTTCAAATACATTCTTTTGGCTCCAATTTGATGAAATCCACTCTCATCCCTACAATCACAGAAACACGTGTTAGGTGGGCCTTTAAACCATGAAAATCATGCAAACCATGTAGTGTAATGGGCAATACAATGTATAAATTGGAGGTTCAACAGTCGTGACCGGTCGGCTGTGCGAAAGAAGTTAGAAACTTCTAATGTCATCCCGATTTTCTCTGCGCTGCGTAAGTATTGTGCAAGTTCTCGATTCTTCAGGAGTTGTGAAGCCTCCAGGCTATAAAAAGACACCTAGGGATTGTTCCTAAGGCATCCTAGAAGGGTTCAAGCGAGGTTGGAGACTGTGGAAGTGGAGATTGGAGTTTCACAACTCCTTTTGGTTTGCTTTGCTGTTTTCATGCTTTTTGTAGTTGTTTCATGTTTCCTTGGATCATGAGCAGCTAAACCTCTTAGCTAGGGCTAAGAGGTGAAGCTTGTAGTGAATCCAAGATGTTTTGATTCGTAGTTAAGTGGTTTAAGTGTGGAATTTATGATTATGAACTATGGTTTGGAGTTTATACATGTTTTTAAGTAATTTTTCTTAGTCTTGTGATGACTCATGGATGTTTGGGAGAATTACTTAGCTTCTTAATTCGTTTGTAACGGTCTAGACCTGTATGATCCGAGGAATCGGAGTGCGCTCTAGTACTAAGCTCTTCATAAAGGGACTTCCTACCAAAGTTCTATTTTTCTGTTTTTCTGGAATATGTATGGACTGTGTATGTGATTTGAATCCAGTTCAAGTCCTGATCTAGCCTTGTCTTGTGAGAGGACTTGAGGATGATTATGATTGTGAACTGGACTTATAGGAAAGGGGAATGACCTATGCAATTGAGCATGCTCAACTCAGCCTACATTGAGTGAATCTTATGCATAAAACTTACATATTACAGACTGTTTGGTTTAACAGCTCTATCATCCGACTAGATAGACAGGAATGTCGATTCTAGTTGAGAGAATAAGAAACCACAGCGGATTGAACATCAAGGATTGCTACAAGTGGATCCTCTGAACCCCTAGTGCCTTCTTATAATTAATTACTTTCGATTTAATTCAACTTCTGTTACTTATATCAATTTCATACAAAAATCTGATTAGTAGATAGACACTTGTGGATGAGTTTGTGAAATCCTACATAAGTCCCTGAGGATCGACCTCGGTCTTACCGAGTTTATTACTACATCGCAACCCTACACTTGGGGAAGCAAACAATAAGTGTGGTCCACACCTGCCAAAGAACACAAGAATTAACCTGATCCAAGTTCCAAGTGGACCACACCATAAGATGATATATATTTACCGTTACAACTCCCAAACCAGCAACTATATAAAGGTTACGTGAGTGGCATTCAGGAGGAAAGGAGAGAAGAGGGGAGGATGAGATTGAGAGTTTTTGACAAGCGCTCATCCTTTTGAGGTGGAATACATGCGCCTTAATGCATGCACCCATCATTGTTTAGGTGGGATACATGCGCCTAAATGCATTCCCTAGCCATTGCCGAGGTGGGATACATGCGCCCGTCCTTCCAAGGAGGGATACATGCACCCACTATCCATGTACCAAAAATAAGAGAGAATGCACTAAGTGCAGGGGGGACATGCGCTCACCTTTGTTGGCCAGAAAATATGGAAAAACGCATAAGTGGTGAAGCCACATGTGCCCATCTCCACCCATCAGGTGCATGTGCAAAGCCACATGCGCCCTGAAGAAATCCTCTCTCTCTCCCTTCTTGTATTTTGGTCACGTGCGCCCACTCCATGTCACATGCGCCCACCACCCTACTACATGAGTTCACTCTCGTACGACATGCCCCAGCCCTCTTTCAACATGCGTCTGGACTGGCCACACTTGTACTGCACTACACATATCTCTGCACTGCCTGCACTTGCACTACACACTGCACACCTTATTTACATAAAAACGTTTAAGTAAATAAGGAAGTACGCCCCATTTGGATTCAATAAAAAATACTAAAAAAATAAATTTCTAACAATGAAGATTTTGATTTTCCATCCTAAGTACAAATCGCAACTTTTTGGCACTCCCCAAAAAGTTCGCCTTTTGATTGAAGGGGTTTTCTTCAAATATAAACCCTCCAAAAAATCCGAAATACCCTAATTATGCTAAAATACCAAAGTTCGGTGAAATATTCATGATATTTTATGGTCGATTATAGATATATAAAAAATCCATATTTTTACTTAAAATTTTTAGGCAGCGAAATGATCAGAATATCGTTTTAATGTAAATTTGTACAGAAATGGAGTTATGACTAGATAATATTGATTGCTTCATGCATTAATACCTATCTTGCTTAATCTAGTATTCATTCATGCTTAATCTAGCATTCATCTTGCTTAATCCAGCATTCGTCTCTGCTTAATCTAGCACTCATCTTTGCTTAATCTAGCATTCATTGAACTCGACATGTATTCAACTTCACATGGCATACATACTATTGTGTTCTCATATACATTTATTCTCATATGACATACCTTCTATTATATTCATCACATACAATCAATGTCATATGATATACATTCAATTACATTCATCGTACATTGAAGATCTCTTATCTCGTTACAATGCCCTACACATTTATGCACGCGTGAGCAGGTTCTCTTCTTATCTCTCATTGCGTATTAGCTATCAACAAATGTGCGAGGCTGGGATAACTTCTAAAGACGAGTCAACTGACTCCAACCTTACTCGACAACTGATTATAGGAACTTTGTATCGATTATGTTCATTGCACAATTAGGGTTCAGCCCGGATTGAGGCTCAAGACTAACTAAAAGGGACTATGGTTATCACAAGAAATCAAACAAAAGAGTTCTAACTAAGCTTGAAACATCCTGCTATGGCTTGCTCCATCGACAATAGGTCCGTCGGTTAAGCTGATGAGGCAGTTGCAGATTGCTTTCCTAAGGTCACCTGTTCACAGTAACAGGCGCCGGCTTTAGGTTATGCCCGACCAACATTTCGATGTTCGTGTATTCAAACAGTCACCTGTTCACAGTAACAGGCGCGGGCCCAGAGTTGCACCACTCGAATCCTAGCAGTCTTTCAACCAGGACAATCTGAAAGAAAATGGGACATAGACATCTGGCTTGTCTAAGAAACATGGCTCAGTCCATAACAAGAAAATAAATAGGTCTCTACGACCATGAACTCAAAGATGATAGTCCCCGATAACTTAGTCACCTGCTCGATCTATCCGGGCCTTATCTCGAATACTCCATCTATTGTACAAACATTATTCATAGTGGAGCTTTGTCGCTTTGTGCCGTGGTTTTCTCCCGCAAGGGTTTCCATGTAAAAATCTCTGTGTTCTCTATGGTGTGCATGATTTACATTGATATTTCCTCATTTGCTTTATTTAATCTATCTATAATGTATGCATTCATTTACTTTTGCCTTTTAATCAAGGGTGATCAACCATTGATGTAATTAAGGGCTCGTGACAAATATCATAGCCTGGAATGTAAAAGATCTCAGAATCTCTGGAATAAAATTTGCCTTGCGATATCTCTCTTGCGTACACTTTGTGATTGCTTATGATTGTCTATGAATGTCTCTATACTCAAAATTCCCCTAGAATAATGAAACACAGGAAAAACTGCCTTGAGCGATTTTTCTAGTTCTAAGAATAATGGAGTTGGATAGTTTGTTAGACACGGTGTTGGTGCCTGAAGAACACCATTGATTTACACTCTCTACCATTATTTGTGGAAGCACCGTGCAATTTTGAATTCGTGGAGGAGACAACCCAAACTAAAGAATACTTTATGAATGTCTCCACAATCATGGGTTCTTCAGCCCATTGACAATTCTGATTGGGAGGAGCCATTTTTAATCAATCACGACCTAAATCAGAATTTGAGGAGATATCTTTTTGCTACTCTTATCTCCTCCTTATATGCATGTGGTGCAAACTATAATTGGACGTTAATGAAGAAAAGCACCCATGTGTACTGTTGAGTGGGACTTTAGATGGTCCTCGTGAGAAACTTATTAAAGTTCATGAAGATCCTGCTCAAAGTTGATCATGTAGTCGATTGGACTAATCATAGGTAGGTAGGTAGGTTAGAAGTTATTTTCTGCATTTAGGATTGAATAAGTCTCATCGAGACAATGGAAGATGCTAGAATTGATCAACAAGCTACCTCAGGTACTCTCGTTCTCACCCTCCTTTATTTTATGTCATTGCTCTCATGTCATGCATATTGCATATCATATTACATTGAGGACAATGTAAGGTTTGGTTGGGGGGTGAGATTCCTTAGATGAATCTACTAGCTTTTGTGACATTTTAAGTAATTATGTAGAAAATTTTCAATTTTTCTAAAAATTCAAAACTCCTTTGGAAAAACGTGTTTATATGCACTCGGGATGTCATAAGTATGAAAGGAAGAAAGATGTAGTGAGATTATTTTGAAACTCTTAAAGGACTTGTAACATGATAGTTTTCTATGTGAGTTCCCTTATTTTTTTTATTGATAGAACTTTTGAACACTTTTACACCTAGTTCACTTTACACGATTCTCACGCTTTGAGGATTATGTAGAATTATGGATTAGTTAGGTTTGGATTAGAGGTGTTGAGAAACCAAGTCGAGATATGTTGTCCATCCTTGTCTATGGGAAAATAATGAAAGATATGGATTTCTAAAAACCCTATCTAATATATATGAAAAAGAAAGGAATGATGAAAATATGGGAATGATGGGAAATATGGTGGAAAATTCCAAAAATGGCTACCTATTACCAACCAGGGGATGGTGTACCCATAACCAAAGACGGAAATGGGAATTAGTGTGAAAGCCATTAGAAGGGTGGTAAGGCAAATTCCTGTCATAGGCTTGTTGATATGTACACCTTTAAACCCATACCTTAGCTAATTTATGAAGAAGATAATCCTAGAATTCCATGAGATGAGCATTCACTGAGCACACTAGGTTAAATTGTTCAAATTCTTCTATTTATCAATCAATCAGCGGGAAATCCATATGAGTACTTGTTATGTTTTTGAAAGTTTAAGGTTTCAACCTCTATCACTTAGTTTTTGTCGATTTTTGCACTTGCACATCTTAGAGTGTATAGAAGTATAGTTTCTGAAGGAGAGTTGGATTTTGGAGAATAAAACTTGTTTTATGCTTGTTTTACTCGGGATTAGCAAAATGCTGGTTGGTAGGTGTGTTGAGCTTCCAATTTATACATATCCTAGCCCATTACATTACGTTTTATGCATGATTTGCATGTTAAAAGATTTATCTAAATGCATGTTTTGTGGATGTAGGAATGAGAGAGGGATTACACCAAATTGATGTTCAAAAGAAAACATTTAGATGGTCCTTGATGATGATCTAAGGTGGGCTAAAGATGGAAGGAGAAGGAAGAAGAGAAGAGAGAGAAAGAACCAAAAGAAACAAGCCTAGACCGGTCAAGACCGGTCAGCCAAATAGGCCCCGACCGGTCAAGACCGGTCGGCCACATGGGCAACCCCCTTACATGTTTGCAGGACAAAGGACCAGACAGGTCGGACTGGTCAAGACCGGTCGGCCAACCTAATCTAACCGGTCGGCCATGCATTGTCAGCACATGTAGAATTTTTAAACCCGAAAATCTGGTATCCTAGTGCGCGTACGATATCTGGTTTCACGAATTTTCTCACACGGTGATGCCTCCAAGATATAAAAGAACACCTACAGCCACTTCCTCACCCATCTAGCAACGTGGGGAGCAAACGATTCAAGACCTATGAGGTTTCCTAGTCTCGTACAACTAGTTTTCTTCTTCTTCTAGTTCTAGTTCTAGTTTATTTTTATGCTTTTCATTAGCTAACCTCTTAGCTAGCGCTAAAAGGTTAAACTTATAGCTTACTTAGATGTTTTAATTCATTTTAGATGGTTTCAAGTTGGATTTATTGATTGAACAATGATTTTTGGAAGTTTGAATAAAGTTTTAAATAGTTTTTCTTAATCTTATGATGGCTCATGGATGTTTGGAAGAACTACTTTAGTTCTTAATCGTTTTGCATGGCTCTAGACACGTACGCTCCGAGGAATCGGATTCAATACGCTCTAGACTTGGATTCTCATGTGGGAACTTCAAACCAAAGTTCTACCTTTTTGTTCTAAATTCTGAATTATGTGTTGATTGTTCATATAATTTGAATGAAGTTCAAATCATGATATAGTTAAGCTTTGTGACAGGGTTTGCTAATTATCATAGTTATGATCTTAACCTATTGGAACTAGGATTGACCTATGCAATTGAGTGTACTCAAGTCCTAACTTGAATTGAGGGAATCATGTGTATTAATCACACATATGACAAATTGTTTTGATAATATAACCGCTCTATCATCTGGATAGATAGGATTTGATTTCGATTCTAGTTAAGTAATTGAAAAACCATGGCGAATTATGCATCGAAGGAGAGCTATAAGTGGATCCTTGATGCTCTAGTTACTTTTATTCTAAGATTTTCCCTGTTTCATGTTTAAACCTGATTCCATAAACCTCTTAAGATTATAGTTGTTAGAGTAGTTAGAATTGTTTACCTCCTTCCCTATGGATCGACCTCAGTCTTATCGAGAATATTACTACATCGCAGCCTTCCACTTGAGGTGAGCGAACATTAGGTTTGATTTTCAATTCATTTATTTAAGTACTCCAAGCTTTGGTTTTAAATTTTAAGTTCTAGTTTGAATAAAGCTGATATTTTTAGATGATTTTTTAGCGGTTGTGTACTCCGAACACAAGTTTCTTGCAAATTTCTGAGAATGATCATATTAGTTTGATGAGATTCGAATTATAGTAACCCTAGATTATGTAATCATCTCATGGTAAGTGCTACTAGTTCTTCTTCTCCGTGCTTAAGTAGAACTAGAACTAGAACTCTAAAACTGAGTTTAGTTATTTATGTGTTTGAATGCAATATGTTCCAATTGGATGAGAGATAAGACTTCAAGTCCAATTGTGTTTGTGCTTAATGAATGAATTAGCGTTGATCTACTACAAGTGGATTATCGGCGCTCTAATTACTTCTTAATTCTATGAATCTTTCATTTACTTTTCTATTTATAATTAGTTCTTAATTTTGAAATTCCTGAATCTCTACTACTTTAAGCTATTGGAGAAGTTAGAATTAGTTTATACTTAATCCCTGTAGATCAATATCAGTCTCATGATCGAGATATTACTACTTCGCAACCTTGCACTTGGGGCGAGCGAACAATCCCAAGGACATGTGCACTCATCTCCTGACCTCGCGAACGTAGTCTAAATAAAACCCAAGCTCAGAGCTACTTGCGCATACCATAATGGCATGCGTATACAGGTTTGAAGAGATGTTCATGTGGTATTCATAGTGATTATTGCTCGCGCATACCATCGTACCATTAGGGTATGCGCATGCTTCATTATTGGCATGCGCATGATAGCTAGTTGGGTTATTTGGCCTATAAATACCCCAATAAGTCCCTATGACAGGGAGAGAGACAATTCCAACTCGAAGTTTGTGCCAGAATAGTTAGGGCATTCACAAGCTCTCATTAAACCCTTCGCCGAAAACCTTCACCGAAACCCAAAACTCATCACCCGAGCCCTCGTCGAATCTACATCATTCTGACGTACAAGGTGAAGTTCCCCACGCATGTTGATCAACATAAGTTCCACACCTAAGTCTGGAGAGGCCCGTGTGTATGCCCAAAAGTGACTTAAACATGCCCTTTGTGACTTATGCTTGCCCTTTGTGAACAAGACTAACACAGCAACACAATCGTGTGTGCCTGCGTGTACCCTAAGTGTCCAAGTGCATGCTTAAAATGTCTTGTGCATGCCCTGGTATCAACAAAGTTGGCATGATGCCACTTGCGCATGCCCAAGAAGCTCGAGTGCATGCCTTGATTTCTCTCTTGAGAAATTTTCGCAAGATAGTTTGAGAGGATCCTCTCACACATTGTTTGCGCACAACTGAGTGGTACATGCACATACCCTAAAGGCATGCACACACACTCAAGAGGCATGCGCATGGTCCAAGAGGCATGAGCAAGAAGATTTTTATCCTTGTTTTTAAGTAATTTAGTCCATTTTATGGTTTATGTCCATATTCCCTAGTTTTCGTGCATGCACGTGTTTCCATGAGCAATGTTGTGTATCAAGATTCATCATTAAACAACGAAATGAAGCATGGAACATCTCAGAACAGAGCCGTCAGGCCCCAAAATGCATTAAAAGTAGTAGAAATCAGCCATGAAACAATCTATTCTTAAATGGCGACCGAGATAGAGGTTTGAGACTAAGAAAAATGGACTACGGTTACCACTAGAAACCGTAATCAAAGAGTTCAAGCAATAACTCAAAATCTTTACTATGAAATGTCATATCAAAACTAGTCTTTGTCCTACCCATTCAAAATGGCATTCGCCGGTTGGGTTGCTCAGGAACAAACGACTGCAGATTGATTTTCTCAAGGTCACCCATTGCAGCAACGGGCACATGTCTAGAGTCGCACCCTTCAGTTAAAAACTTTAACAATATCATCCCAGATTTTTGGCTAAACATGGGATATAGGCATCCGACCTGTTCAGAAGATGGCTCGGTCCATATCAAAATACAAAGGTCTCTACGACCATGAACTCAAAGACTATAGTCCATGCTAATTTAGTTCTTTGCCTTTTAATTAAAGGTTATCGATCATTCAATGTAATTAAGAGCTTGTGCCAGATCACGGCCTGAAATGCACAAGATCTCAGAATCTTTGGAATAAAATTCGCCTTGCGATATCTTTTTCTTGTTACTTTGTGAATACTTGTGATTGTCTATAAATATGTCCTTATCGTATTTTCTAGTTTTAAGAATGTCATTTGGGCTCCACTTAATGTTTATATGCAATCCAAATCGTTCATAAAGTGGCACAATTGCTCATAAAGTCATTACCACTGGGATTAATTGAAAGAAGAAAAATATTAGCATGATCCAAAAGCTTCTGTAGCCCCACAAATGTTTTAATGGTGTACGTACAATCTCCACTTTTCTAATGTGTGGCCCACTTGAGCTTTGGATCAGCTCATATTTAGGGAATGCCATAAAATGAGCGGGCAAAGTATATAGACTTGGTAGATTTCTCACAAACACCATGTGTTGTAGGATAAAGTTGGTCGTCAAAGGAACTCAAAGCCTACAGACCTCGAACGTCTCTATGGTCACATATATACGACCCGTGAGTGCCTCCGGTTTTCATAAGTTGCGAGCAGATAAGCCGTCTAGCGAGCCAAAGCGGTCGCATCTCATATATTAGAGGAGCCTACTCATTAACTGGTGACCACCGTTATCCGAGCAATCCTGATCTCTAGTCGTTTAGTGGGGACACCCTCGTTATCCGAGCAACCCTGGTCTCTAGTCATTGAGTGCGGACACCCCTGTAATTCAAGCAGCCCTGGTCTCTAGTTGTTGAGTGGGGACACCCCCATTATCCGAGTAGCCCTGGTCTCTGGTCGTCTGGTAAGGACGTCCCTCGTCTCATAATCTCAATAGCCCATATAGGCCGATCTGGGCTTATTTCTGCTCGTAGCTCCAAACCACAGGGGATCTCCTCAAGGAACATAATCAGCAAGATGTCTAATTCGATCACACTAGCGCCTTATCTGAAGATTAATGGGATAAGCACCTTATCCCCTAAAGTCAGGAGTGATCTTAGCAGCTTACGTAACAAACTGGATCACCTGGATCTGCATAAATAGATGGTCCCACAGATGATAAAGGTACACAACCTGTAATCCCACATTTCACACTTTATCTTACTCTCAAACCATCTCTGACTTAAGCTTCGGAGGGCTAACGGCCAAGCGTCGGCCACCCTTAGTTTTCCTCTTTGGCTTTCAGGTGAGTAGAGGAGCTAGCATCGAGAAGGTCTTATAGTTGGGGGGAACCTATTACCAGAATCTGACGTTAACACCATGGTAGGACCCACCTAGCTTTTAACCACAAGCACAAACGAGCGCGCTTTGATGAGGACATTTTGCCTTTTACACAATACAGTTGTAAAGTCGAATGTAATCCTTACAACATATGATGACAGGAAGTAATACAATAACGACGCAAGAAAGGTAGGCGGTTGTGGTATAATACGACTAAAGTGGGTGGTTTTCCGAAATAAATCAAAAGGTAGGCAGGCTTTTATAATTAACTCATCTTATAATCATGTATATGGTTGTACCATTACTCAAATAAAAATAGGCGGCCAAATCTGCTGCATAACTTTAGATTATGCTTAACCTCCAACTCGATGTGGGGTCTGTGTGTGATATGCGCATGAAATCTAATTTGTCCATGATTTGCACCTGCTCATGTTCTCCTTGTTGCGGAAAAATCAGGGCAATCCAACGGTCAGGTTGGATAGCAGGAGTTAGGATGGGAAAGCTCACCTATGAAGACGATCCAAAATGTGTTTAGCTTTCTCCATTTTGTGTGTGCATCTAGTCCATTCAGACTCTACATGCCTATAAGACTGAATGAGAACTCTAAAAAAGTCAGGCCTTTCAAAACTAAGATGGCCACACCACATCATGCTAGAGGTTTTAGTAGACCTGGCAAAATTCAACTAAACCCGCTAACCCAACCCGACCCGGTTTTTTCAGTTTAGGGTTGGAAAATTTGACCCGAATTCATTTTTAGGTTGACCTGAACCGACCCGAATTTTTATGGATCGGGTTAGGGTTAAAGGTGACCCGACCAGACCCGAATCATATAGGGGTTAAGTAGGCCATTATATATTAATTTTCTTATTAGTTAAATAATAAATAGTTTTTTTCTCACACACCCTACTAGGAACGGTCCACATGTTTGTCAATTTAATAAACATGTGTACACCAATGATCACATTTTATGACATCTAGAACTAAAATATCATGAGATTTTTTTTATTTTTAGTGCTCATTTATTAGAGAATTGAAATGCTAGCTAACGGTAAATAAAATAAATTAATAAAATTACGTTAATGGTTATATTTATTTGATTTTTGACAGGAATTTATTGGACAGTTAACGAAAGTATCAAATGGTTCTATTTCAATAATTATTGAGCTCTAAATTATGCATATTCTAACCCGAATTCATCGCACATAATGCATAGTGTTTGCTCGCCTCAAGTGTAAGGCTGTGATGTAGTAATAAATCTCGGTAAGATCGAGGTCGATCCACAGGGAATTGGAAAACAGATTCCAAACTATTACAGCAACTCAATTTTGCAAGAAATAGGAGATTCAATTGAAGCAATTATACTAAAACAGTAACTTAATGAAAATCAGTAGTTTAAAGTACTAAGGCATTCAAGGATCCACTTGTAGCAATCCCATGTCAATCCAATCAATCCAAGCAAGATACACAACTATATTTGAAGTCCTATCTCTCATCGAGTTGGAAAATAAAGCATTAAACACATTCAATCCCATTCAAGTTGAACTTCCAAGTTCTAGTCCCATTCAATCAATGTAGAATTCAAAATCATAGCCTTCGGAGTAACAGCCATGCCTATGGACTATGGCTTGCTCAAGGACTACTATAATTCGAATATAAAAAACACAACATAATAATCTTAGAGAATTGCAAGGAATCCATGTCCGGAGCACATGAACTCTGATAAAACATCTCAAATTATCAACTTGAAGAACTAAAATAGATAAAAATCCAAACTTGAATTGAAAGTACTTGAATTAACTGAATCAAACCATGAAATTAGCTACAAGCTTCACCTCTCAGCCTTAGCTGAGAGATTCTAGCCGAGCATTGTCATACTACAACTAGAACTCATGAAAGAAAGCATAAAAACTAGAAAAACCAGAGTTTGGAGGGTTGCAAACGCTCCACGACGACTTCCGTCCTCTCCCACGACGTCCCTTGGCTTCTATGATGCCCTAGGAAGAACCCCTAGGTGTGATTTTATAGTGAGGACGCTCGGTTGCGTCGGAATCTTCCAGAAACCGCGTAAGGATACGCAGTGCGCAGCAATTTTCAGAGCCAGAAATAGAAACTGAACGTTTTTGTATGTGGCCGACCGGTCGGACCACTCTGTTTAACAGTCCAGGGAGTGCAGTGGACTTCCCACCTTGATGGCCGACCGGTCAAGACCGGTCGGACTACATTATGTTTTTAGTCTAGAGGGTTTCCCAGCAGCCACCGACCTGTTGGCCGACCGGTCACGACCGGTCGGACCAAACTGGTCATTCGTCCAACGAGCTCAGCAGCGGCACCGACCGGTTGGCCGACCGGTCAAGATCGGTCGGACCAACTGGTCCTTCATTCAGTGTTTCCCAGAGGTGTAGCCGACCGGTCGGACGACCGGTCGGAGTTGCTGTTCTTCTTCTTTTTCTTCTTTTCTTTATTCTCTTTTCTCCCTCTTTCTTCTTCCTTCTTTGGTCCACCTTGGGCCTTCATTCACAGGTTCTAAATACCTCCTTTTTAGTCTCCAAATGGGTGAAGTCCACTCTTAATCCTACAGTCACAAAACATGCATTAGATGGGCCTTTTAATCATGAAAACCATGCACATAATGTGATGTAGTGGGCTATGCAATGTATAAATTGGAGGTTCAACACACCCCCCAACCAGCTTTTTGCTAGTCCCGAGCAAAACATGCATGAATAAGTTCAAACCTCCAAACCCAACTCTCCTTTAGAAACCATGTTTCTATCCATTCCAAGACATTCAAGTATAAAATTTGGAGAAACTAGGTGATAGAAATTGCAAACTTAAACTCTCAAAGCATAATAAGTGTCTACATGAAATTCCCGCTGATTGATTGATAAATAAAAGAACTCGAATAACTTCAACCTAGTGTGCATAGTGAAAGTTCATTTCATGAGTTTCTGGGATTATATTGTTCATAGATCAACTAAACTGTAGATCTCAAGGTGCACAGAGTAATAACAAGCCTATGACAGGAATTTGTCTTATCGTCCTTCCGACGGCTTTCACACTACGTCCCATTTCCGGCTTTGGTTACGGGTAGACCATCCCCTGGTTGGTAATAGGTAGCCCTTTTCAGAATTTTCCACCATTCCCAATTTTATCCTTTCTTTTCCTTTTTCTTTTAAATTACATAGGATTTTAAAAAAAATCCATATCTTTCGTTATTTTCCCATGGACAAGGATGGACAAAGTACCCCGGCTTGGTTTCTCAACACCTTTAAATCACGTCTAGCTAATCCACAATTCGTATAATCCTTTCAACTCATGAAAATCGTGTAATGTGAACTTGGAGTAAAGAGTGTTCAAATTTTCTATCAATCACAACAATAGGGAAACTAACATATAAAACCATTATGTTGGGAGAAATTCAAGACTTACAACATCACACACTTTGTATCTCCTCTTCTTATACTCATATCATCTCGAATGCCTGGAAATAAGGTTTTCTAAAGGAGTTTTGAAATTTTAGAAAATTCAAAAAAATTTGCGCATATGAGGCTCAAAATGTTGCAACATGCTAGATGAAGAATCTCATCTCACCCCCCAACCAAATCTTGCATTGTCCTTAATGTAAAAAGATATGTAATGAGCATGAACATGAGAGCAATGGTAAAATATGAGAGAGTGAGAACAATAGTACCTGAGAGAGTCGATCATGGAAGTCTGCAACTCCAACAACTAAATCCTACTAAAACAGTAAAACTAAACAAAACTAAACCTAATCTATGGAAAGCAATAAAGATACCTAACCCGTCCTTGTAAAAAGAGGATCTCCATCAGACTAGGAGATCAATTATCAGTATACATCCAAAAGGACAAAGTTGAGCAGGACCATCAAGTGGTGTAACAAATTTTTCAGTAGAATTATCCACCATCCTGCTTTGGAAAGTACATTAATGACATTGATCATTTTATCCCATGGAAAATCTGGCTAACAAATTTCAGCGGGTTCTTCAACAAAATTGTCACATGTACTAGGAAAGGAGAGTTGCATTGTTTGGAAATCATTAAGTATGGATCTCCTTTCCTTCCTGTCTGGGCAAAAAGTATTCAAGTATGGGTCATCCCAGAAGTGTTCTTTGATTTGATCAAACTAAAGAGATGTGGAGACTTGTATTTCTTCTTCACAAGTCGATATGATCTCCACAAAATCAGAATTCACTGGTGCTTCCACAATTGATTTTTCAGTTTGGCACTTTGTGGAAGGAAGCTTTTTAGGCAGTGGGGGGGGGGGGGTCTCTCTCAAAGCCTGTACAATGTCCTGAATCATGCGATCATCCCAATCCTCAAAGTACGTTAAGCACTCCTCGAGTGTATAAGAGACCTCATCAGAGGAAATTTTCAGATTTGGACCCTTTATGTCTTCCTCCTTCTCAGAATTTTGTGTAGGTTGGAGTGGGTCCTCGACCTCTACACTTTCAGAAATTGGCCTCTCTGTAGGCAAGTCAAGCACCAATTCTTCCAAATCCTTCACAACAAATTTGTGTAAATCAGAAATTGGTGACTTGTCAAATGAATTTTCAGAAATTGACACTTCCAAGGTCTTAATAAAATGAGAATTAGATTCATCCTTAGAATGTGTCAAACATGTCCCCAAACTTTCAGGTAGATCATGTTGGAAAAACCCCCCATCATCCATGGATTCAATCATGTTTACCTCATGGGAGCCATCATTGTCGTCCCAATCCTCAAAGGGATCAAAGCTAACAGCATCTAGAGGATCAAAATTCTGCCTTAAAGCGAACTCCTCTTCCACGATTGAATCAATCATATCAACCTCGTGGACATCATCATCATCCCTATGCCTTTTGCCCAAGTGGAACACATTCACCTCCAACGTCATGTTTCCAAAGGACATTTACATCACTCCATTCTGGCAATTTATGATTGCGTTTGATGTAGCAAGGAATGGGCGGCCTAGATTCACCGGTATTTGGGTGCTAGCATCCATGACCGGTTGTGTGTCCAAGACGATGAAATCTACCGGGTAGTAGAATTTATCAACTTGGACTAGCACATCCTCAACTATCCCTCTTGGTACACGGATGGATCTATCAGCGAGTTGCAATGTGGTTTTGGTGGGTTTTAATTCACCAAGACCCAATTGCTCGTATACCGAGTATGTGATCAAATTCACGCTTGCCCCCAAGTCTAGTAATGCATGCTCAATCCGGTAGTCTCCAATGATACATGAAATTGTGGGACTACCGGGATCTTTGAATTTTGGGGGGGACTTTTGAGTGAGAATGGCACTCACTTGCTCATTTAAGAAGGCCTTTGGCAGCACATTATATTTATGTTTGGTCGTGCATAGGTCCTTTAGAAACTTGGCATATGAGGGGACTTGTTTGATGGCATCAAGCAAGGGAATGTTGATCTTGACTTGTCTAAAAATCTCTAGAATATCATGAGAGTTTGGGAGAGATTTTGGAGCAACCAATCTCGAAGGGAATGGTGCTACGGGCTTGTAAACGCGATCCGTTTCTTGTGGGGCTAAATTGGATCCGTCCTCATCCTCAGAATTTACCAGATCATTAGGCTTGTCGGCCTTCACCGAAATAGATTTGTTTATTTGTTTACCACTTCTAAGAGTGGTGACGGATTTGGCTTGCTCCATATGTTGGTTGAATGGATCAGGGATGCTTACTTCATGTACTTGTTTGGGATTGGGCTGAGGTTGGGCCGGAAAGGTCCCTTCCCTAGCATTCAAGCGTCCCTTAATCTCATCAACCGAGACTTTAAGCTCTTGGAACATTTGCTGATTTGTTTGATTAATCTGCGTTTGCCCTTGTATAAATGCTTTCAAGGTATCATCCATTGAGAATTGAGGTGGGGCTATATTTTGCATGGGTGACCCTCCTTGAGAGTTGGTAGGATTGCCCGTGGGAGCATTCTTCTAACTGAAATTTGGGTGGTTCTTCCAACTAGTATTGTACGTATTACCCACTGGTCCATTGAAAGGCCGTTGATACCCATATGTGGCATTTGCATGTTCATGTAATACCTCTTGAAATGCAGGAATTGTGGGACAATCTTGCGTAGCGTGTAAATTTGTGTGACAAATCCCACATATGGTCTTAATAGCTTCATTGGACTTTGGAACTCCACTTTTACTAAGTTCCATAGCCTCGATCTTCCCTGTGAGGTTGGCTATCCTTGCATTCACGTCGTCTCCCTCCTTGAGGATATAAATCCCTCCTTTCTCTTTCTCTTGAATAGGCTTGGGGTTATTGGGTTTATCTGACATATCCCAAGATTGGGCATTTTTAGCCATCATGTCCAAATAACTCCAAGCCTCATATGGATTTTTGCTCATAAACTCGCCATTGCACATCATCTCTACAAATTGGCGCATATCGGAACTTAATCCATCATTGAAAAAATTTATAATTCGCCAACTCTCATAGCCATGATGTGGGCAAGCAAGTAGGAGGTCCTTAAATCTCTCCCAACATTGGAAGAAAGATTCACCCTCTTTAGCCGAGAAATTCATTATGGCTCTTCGAAGGGTGTTCATTTTATGAGCCGGGAAGAACTTTTTCAAGAATTCCCGGGTCATCTCATTCCATGACCCAATCGAATGTGGTCTAAGAGAGTGAAGCCAATCTTTGGCTCTTTCTTTCAATGAAAAGGGAAAGAGTTTAAGCTTAATGGTATCTTCAGAAACATCGGTGTATTGCAAGGTAGCCACCACTTCTTCGAATTCTTTCAAGTGTAGATATGGCCTGTCAGAGTCTAGCCCATGGAACTTTGGTATAAGTTGAATTACACCCGGCTTTATGTCAATGTTTCCGCCGTTTGGTGGTAGAACCATGCAAGAGGGTGTAATTGCACGGGCTGGTTGTAGGTAGTCCCGTAGTGATCTCATTGGAGGAACATTATGTACCTCATTCTCTCCTACTCCCTCTTGATTTGCGTTTGTAGTTGGAGCAGGAGGGGGAGGATTTCTTAAAGGTGTTTGATCCATACTCCCCAAACTTTCACGATGCTCTTGGTAATTTCGGACTCGTCTATGGACTGACAATGGTCCAAGTAAACCACCTTCGGCTTAGAGACGATTGGAGTGGTTACGTTCCCAACGGGACATAAACCACTCAACCAAAAACTGACTAAACCTAAATCCTAGAAATCTGAAATTAATCTGAAAATAGAAAATCTGTAAAAAGCTAAGTTAGAAAGGTATTACCAGATGTGCTTGAACTAGAGAAGAAATCCTACTAAACAAAATAATTTGTTAGCTCTAAAAAAATCAGAAAACCTATCTACTTCTACTTCAACAACAACTAAAACAATTTAAAAACCGTTATCTAAATTCCCCAGCAGCGGCGCCAAAAACTTGTTCGCTCGCCTCAAGTGTAAGGCTGTGATGTAGTAATAAATCTCGGTAAGATCAAGGTCGATCCACAGGGAATTGGAAAACAGATTCCAAACTATTACAGCAACTCAATTTTGCAAGAAATAGGAGATTCAATTGAAGCAATTATACTAAAACAGTAACTTAATGAAAATCAGTAGTTTAAAGTACTAAGGCATTCAAGGATCCACTTGTAGCAATCCCATGTCAATCCAATCAATCCAAACAAGATACACAACTATATTTGAAGTCCTATCTCTCATCGAGTTGGAAAATAAAGCATTAAACACATTCAATCCCATTCAAGTTGAACTTCCAAGTTCTAGTCCCATTCAATCAATGCAGAATTCAAAATCATAGCCTTCGGAGTAACAGCCATGCCTATGGACTATAGCTTGCTCAAGGACTACTATAATTCGAATCTAAACACCACAACATGATAATCTTAGAGAATTGCAAGGAATCCATGTCCGGAGCACATGAACTCTGATAAAACATCTCAAATTATCAACTTGAAGAACTAAAATAGATAAAAATCCAAACTTGAATTGAAAGTACTTGAATTAACTGAATCAAACCATGAAATTAGCTACAAGCTTCACCTCTCAGCCTTAGCTGAGAGATTCTAGCCGAGCATTGTCATACTACAACTAGAACTCATGAAAGAAAGCATAAAAACTAGAAAAACCAGAGTTTGGAGGGTTGCAGACGCTCCACGACGACTTACGTCCTCTCCCACGACGTCCCTTGGCTTCTATGATGCCCTAGGAAGAACCCCTAGGTGTGCTTTTATAGTGAGGACGCTCGGTTGCATCGGAATCTTCCAGAAACAGCGTAAGGATATGTAGTGCGCAGCAATTTTCGGAGCCAGAAATAGAAACTGAACATTTTTGTATGTGGCCGACTGGTCACGACCGGTCGGACCACTCTGTTTAACAGTCCAGGGAGTGCAGTGGACTTCCCACCTTGATGGCCGACCGGTGAAGACCGGTCGAACTACATTATGTTTTTAGTCCAGAGGGTTTCCCAGCAGCCACCGACCTGTTGGCTGACCGGTCACGACTGGTCGGACCAAACTGGTCATGCGTCAAGCGAGCTCAGTAGAGGCACCGACTGGTTGGCCGACCGGTCAAGACTGGTCGGACCAACTGGTCCTTCATTCAGTGTTTCCCAGAGGTGTAGTCGACCGGTCGGACTTGCTGTTCTTCTTCTTTTTCTTCTTTTCTTTATTCTCTTTTCTCCCTCTTTCTTCTTCCTTCTTTGGTCCACCTTGGGCCTTCATTCACAGGTTCTAAATACCTCCTTTTTAGTCTCCAAATGGGTGAAGTCCACTCTCAATCCTACAGTCACAAAACATGCATTAGATGTGCCTTTTAATCATGAAAACCATGCACATAATGTGATGTAGTGGGCTATGCAATGTATAAATTAGAGGTTCAACACATAGTTTAAGTGTTAAAAGATTTATGTTATATATATATATATATATATATATATATATATATATATATATATATATATATATATATATATATATATATTGTAGGAATGAGAGAGAGACCTTATTAATTTTATGATAAAAGAACCTTCTTAGCACACGTTAAAGATTAGTGGAGGAAGAGCCAAGAGGTGAAGGAAAGAGAAAGAAGAAGGAAAAATTCTAAAAAAGATAGCTTGTCCGACGAGTCGTCCATTGCCAAGACCAGTCAGCTGACCGGTCGAATTATCTGTTGGATGGCTTGAGTTATTCCTGAAATTGCTGGACTAAAATAGATAGGTCACGACCGATTGTCAGACTGGTTGGCCAGAAGCCATGACGGGTCGTCCAACCGGTCGTTTGAAGTAGAAAATTTAAAAATCCATTTTAACCATTGCTGCTCCAGCTGCGACCGGTCATCCACCGCCTTGACTGCATAACTCATTCACAAATTCTGGAAGATTTTGAGGCGGTAGCGCGTCTTTGCTATAAAAGGACACCTCTACTCTCATCTAAACTCATCCTAGAAGGGTTCTACAACCCATGGAGGTGGAGAAGATCAAACTAGAGAGTCTAAAACTCCTTCGACCTAGGGTTTTTTCGATTTTCTTATATTTTTAGTAGTTTTTCTTTTGTTTTCTAGTTTAATCATGATAATGATTGGCTAAACCTCTTAGCTAGGGCTAAAAGGTGAAGCTTGTAATTAGATTTGAAGCTTAATCCGTTCATTCAAGTACTCTAAGCTTTGATTTTAAATTTTCAAGTTCTAGTTTGAATAAAGTTGATATTTTTAAATGATTTTTTAGAGTTTGTATGCTCTTGACACAAGTTACTTATAAATTTCTTAGAATGATCAGGTTAGTAATTAATGAGATTTGAATTGTAGTAACCCTGGTGTTAAAACTAGAAAATGCACAAGGCAATTTTCTTAGGTTTTGTTGTTCTAGGTGTTAAAACTAGAAAATGTGCAAGGCAGTTTTCTTATGTTTTGTTGTTTTGGATTTCTGAGTATCAGAAACATTCATGGACAATCATAAGCAATCAGAAAGTACACAAGAGGAGGTATCGCAAGGTGAATTTTATTCCAGAGATTCTGAGATCTTGTACATTCCAGGCCGTGATCTGGCACAAGCCCTTAATTACATTGATGGATGTTGAGCTCTGAATTGTGCATATTATAACCCCAATTCATCACACATTATGCATGGTTTGCATGTTTAAAGACTAATCTAATACATATTTTTGTAATTGTAGGAATGAGAGAGAGACTTCACCAATACGATGTCAAAAGAGTCACTTTGTATGCATTAAAGATCAATAGAACAAGTGTCAAGAGGTGGAAAAAGGAAGCGAGTAAGATGGAGAAGAAGAAATGAAAAAATGTGAAAAAAATACACTACACAACCGGTTGCCCGACCAGTCAAATTTTCAGAGGCTATGAGATTTTTTATGTAAAACTCGATGGACCAAAAACGTAAATCGAGAACGGTTGCCGGACCGGTCGGCCATGTGTAGATTAGAAAACTTTTGTTTGAAGCTCCAATTTTTCTTGCACAATTGTGTGACCTCTTGAGCGATTCTAGAACTTTCTGAGGTAGTGGAGCTTCAAATCTATAAAAGGACACTTAGGGGTTTATCTAAAGTCATTCTAAAAGAGATCTAAGTTCGTGGCTGGAGAAGAGAATCGTCGTGGAGCATCTGCAACTCCTCCGACTTTGGGTTTTTTTAGTTTTTCATGCTTTGTAGTTATTTTTCTTTTGATTCTAGTTGAAGTATGATAATGCTCGACTAGAACCTCTTAGCTAGGGCTAAGAGGTGAAGCTTGTCACTAGTTTCAATGTTTAATTCATTAGTTCAAGTACACTTTGCTTAAAGTTTGGATTTCTAAGTTCTAGTTTGAATAAAATTGGTATTTTTAGAAGTTTTATGAGAGTTCATGTACTTTGGACATGAGTTCCTTATAATTCTCTGAGATTGCCATGTTTGAATTGATTAGAATTGAAATGTGGTAACCCTAGAGCATGTCATGATCACTAGATATGGCTGTTACTTCGAAGGCTACAAGTTCAAGTTTTATGTGCTTCATTAGAACTAGAAATCTAAATTTCTAGATTTGAGTGGGATTGTTTGTGATTGAATGTTATATCTTCAAATTAGATGAGAGATAGAACTTCGATTCTAGTTGTGTTTATGCTTAAATGAATCGGTTTGCATTGGACTACTACAAGTGGATCCTTAAAGCTCTAGTTTCTCTTTAATTCTCAGATTTTCTTCTATTTAAGTTATTGTTTTCACTTAGTTCTTAAAACTGAATTCTCTAAACTTATAGATTGAAGTTATTAGAATAATTCGAATTCGTTTATCTTTTCTCTATGGATCGACCTCGGTCTCACTGAGAATTATTACTACATCGAAGCCTTGCACTTAAGGCGAGCGAACAATGGATGATCACCCTTGATTAAAAGGAAACAATATATGTATGTGTGCATCATAGATAAATTAAATAAAGCAAATGGGAAAGCATAAATGTAAATCATGCACACCATAAAGAACACAGAGATTTTTATGTAGAAACCCTTACAGGAGAAAATCATGGCACAAAGCAACGAAGCTCCACTATAAATGATAGTTTTACAATAGATGGAGTATTAGAGAAAAGGCTCGGATAGATCGAGCAGATGACTAAGTCATCAGGGACTATCGTCTTTGAGTTTGTAGTTATAGAGACCAATGTAGTTTTGTTATGGACTGAGCCATCGTTTTAGACAAGCTAAATGTCTATGTCTTGTGCCCTTCGGGTCGGTCCAGGTAGAGAGACTGTCACGATTTTTAATCGAGTTGTGCATCGCTGAGTAACCACCTGCCATGGGCACTGGATACCGTTGGAATACACCCACTGCGGCTGTTGGATGGCACAACTCAGAGTCACCACCTGCTTTCTTTGCACCGATGACCACAGGAAGGCATATCGCAACTACTTGATCGGCTCAACTTACGGATCCCGATTCGGACGGGTAGGGCATTAGCCAACTTGAGATAATAGTTCATAGTAAATGTTTTGAGTGTTGTTGAAACTCTTTAATCACGGTTTCTAATGGTAACCATAATCCCTTTCGATTAGTCTTGAGCCTCAATCCGGGCTAAACCCTAGTTATGCAATGAACATAATCGATATAAAGTTCTTATAATCAATTGTCGAATCAGGCTGGAGTTTGTTAACTTATGTTCAGAAGCGATCTCAGTCCTACACCTTCGTTGATAACTAATTCATAATGAGAGATAAGTAGATAACCTACTCACGCATGTATAAATGTGCGGGACATTGTAACAAGGCAAGGGATCTTTGATGCACGATGAATGCAATAGAGTATTATACAAGAAAATGTACTTATCTAAGCATAATTAATCATGCATAATTGGTCAATTTTAAGACATACATTATGCAATGCAAGCTCAAGGGCTTATAATCCAATCAACCAATTTCCCAATTCATGTATATCATGACCAAAGCAAAGATTAACATACAATGAGCATAAAACTCAACAAGATTAGCTAATCTAAGCAGTGTGATAGTCTAGCATTACAAATTATCAATCAAAGCAAAGGCTAAACCATCATTGCCGGGCTAATGAGGATAAAATCCTCTGATATGCCCCTAATAACAAAATGAGGCTAAAAATCTCCAAATTTTTCTATAGTTTCCATTTCTAGCTACCCTTAATATGTTTAGGTTGATTATCCTAAGGGTAAATAATTTTCACAACACCTTCATAAAATTCAGCATGAGGTGAGGAGTTGGGAACTCCTTCTACTCTTAGAAGGGAAAACGGTCGGGATTATCTCTTAGATTAGGGGGCAGAGAGGTAGAGTTGGTAGGTATGAGAATTCTCACAGGTTTTTAGCTCCCATCACCAGTGGAGTCACTAAATTCAGTTTTGGACTCCTCTGTGTCATCTCAAGTGGCTGTCATTACCTTTTTACCTTTCTGTTTAGGCCCTTTCGAATACTCCGGGGTAATTTGGCCACAATGACCGCACCGTAACATCGGATAGATGAGGTTTTGGATGATTTTCTTTTATGTTTATCATCCTTCTTATCTTTCTTGTCATAGCTACTCCCTCTATTGAACTTGAGGGATCTCTTGAACTTCTTGTCTAGTTCATCATCATCATCATCGCTATCTTCCGAAAACTCATTGTTAATTTTCCTATAGGAGTGTTTGTAGGAAGTCTTTAAGTCGATGTTCTTCTTAGAGGGGGCCCTAAAGTGTAATTCATGAGTTTATAGGGAACCTATAAGTTCTTCTACTTTCATATTATCTATGTCTCTATACTCTTCTAAGGAAACTACCTTGGTGCCGAATCTTTCTACGAGGGATCTAAGTATTTTTCTACATATTCTTTCTTCCGGAACCCTTCCCCCAAGGCAAATATGGAGTTGCAAATATAAAAAAGTTTAGTGTAAATTTTCATGAAAGTTTTAGTCTCTTCCATCCTAATATTTTCAAATTTGGTGGTTAAGAACTGAAGCTTCGAGCATCTAACTGTGCTAGTTCCCTCATTGGTAACCTCAAGTATATCTCACAGTTCTTTTGCAATTACGCATGTGAGAATGCGCTGAAATTCTTCTTAAGAAACCGCACAACAAATTGCATTGAGAGCTTTGGCATTAGCCACGTATTGAGCTCTCTCATTGTTATTCCATTTCTCATCATCTTTGGGAATGACAATGATCTTACCATCAACCTCCACTTGTTCTGTGGCATGGAATATCCAAGTTCTGTACTTACCCACACAGATCAGTCTAAGGATTGTAAGAAAATCCTCATCCTAGCCTTCTAGTAGGCGTTGTTGGACCAGTCAAAGAATGGTGGATGGTTAATGGTACTCTCATCTCAATTAGACATGATGCTAGTGTTCTAGTATTGGATCTCACTCTAGACGGTTAAGTCCTTAAAGAGCAACCCTCTCTGATACCAATTGAAATTACGTCGGTAGTCTAAAACGACAACTACGCATACATGTATAGAAGCTAAAGAGTGACTAGAATTATAGCTAAGTCCTAGAGGGGGGGTGATTAAGACCTTTTAAAATTATTTTCGCCTACTTACACAATTTAACAAATTAAACTAAGTAAGCAAGACACTTCGGCTTCCAAGCCTAAGTGGGTCCAATCAGAAGACTAGCATATTATAAGCAATTAAGTTACCTAGTCTAAGCATGCATATATTAACAAATGATTAAACTAATCAAGCACCTAATCTATGCAACCTAAGTAGACTATATGAGAATAGATCATATATACTCAAGTGTACTCAAGTAAGTGAAAGTACATCTTATGTGTGTGGATGTACCTATCAAGCGCCTAGCATACATTTTACTTAAGCATTCATAATTAATCAATTAAATATAATGCATAATAAGAAATGTGCTTAAATATAATCTCAAATACAACGATGTATACTGGTTCAACTTTAGGTCTACTCCACTCCCGGTTCAAGTACTCAACCCCTTTGATCACACTGGCATTCACTAGGAAGTTTAAATCAGGTTACTCCCAACCTAAGTGTTTTAACTCGGATCCGCCCAACCAAGGAGTTACAGGTTCCTCCTAACCTATACATTCACACCCATGTTGGTGGCTCCCCTTGGAGACTTGTTTAGGCCCGACAAACGTGCCAAGGAACAACAAACGTCCCTAAACTTTAGGCCCTACAAACGTGTCAAGGAACGTCAAACGTCCCTATGCTTTTGGGCTCAACTAACAAGTCAATGATTGGCAAACGACCCTAAATTCGAGTTTGAGTTTACACTTAATTCCCACTGAGAAAAGAGTGGATAAACTCTAACAAATGACAACCTTACTTGTTGGATTTGAGCCCCGTTGTTGTGCCGCTTCTGGTTGCTTCTTCTCGCTCTCCGGTGCTTGAATCATCTCCCCTTGTCCTCCCCCGATCTTTAATGTCATTGGGTCGCCAATGCTTCAGCTCCAAGATCAGCCACCTTGCATATGATGCTCCCATGAAGATGCCCAATGTGCTAGGAGGTGGTGCATCCTCTATAAATGATAGGAAATGGATTTCCTAAAGGGATACCCCTATTTGGATTCCTAGATGGTTTTTAGAAAAAGGATTTACCAATGATCAGGATGTCGAACTCTTAGGAATTAAGAGGCAACAAGTTCATTCTCATTTGAGCTTTGAATGCTCCAAGCTTGTGATGAATTACAAGGAGAATGCCTTGCTAGAGTTAGGAATAGAGCTCTTAATGGTAAGCAATGATGTTAGCTTCTATCTCCTCAAAATTCCTATCGTTTTGCTAAAAAATCGTCTCTCCCGTATTTAAAAAAAATCTCCAACAGTTATAAAACGGAAAAAAATGGTCGTTTCGATATATCGAAATATGAAGTTCGATATATCGGACAATTTGTCCAGAGAGTTGGTAAGATTGTTGGACACATTTTCGATATATCGAAATGAGTTTTGATATATTGAACACACACATCTCGATACATCGAATGATCAATTTGATTGATCGAAAAAACTGTCTAAAGAGTTTGAAAGTTTGTTGGACATACTTCAATATATCGAAATAGTCATTTCGATTAATCAAAAGACCTATCGAAACCGGTATATAATATATCGAAGACCTATAAAAAATTGTTGTTTGAGCCAGATTGTTTACAACAACTTCCACCTCTTTTATTAACCTAATTTATCATGTTTTTTATATGATCTAAGGCTAATAAGGATGACTAAGGGTATTCTTAATTGGTCCAAGTCATCTAAAGAGGATTTGGGTGTTTTGGTTCAAAGGGTTAAGGTCACCAAGTCATCTCATTTAACTGTTCTTCTTCCTTGATGCTGCTGCTCCACTTGAATCTTCGGTCTTTAGCTTGCCAAGGCTCAACCGACATTACAACACATGGACACACATGACTGATAAATAAGAGTACTAATATGCCACAGAAAAGTGCACTAACATAAAATACAACTACAATCTTCCACAATACAAACACATCCTCCACAATGCAACCACAATTTATAATACAAACACATCCTCCACAATACAACCACATTCCATAATACAAACACATCCTTTACAATACAAAATATAAACACAATCCACCATAATATAACCGCAATCCATAATATAAACACAATCCTTCACAACTCACTAGTACCAACAATCCACAACCTATAACTACAATCCATAATACAAACACAATCCTCCACAATCCTTCACCACCTACAATCAACAATCCACTATAGCCTACAACCAACAATCCATCACAAGTCATAATTCACAACCCATAATTCATCACAAACAATACACAAAATTAAATGTAAGAAATCACAAGCACAGACCAATACACAAGATATAAGAAGGTAAAACCAAACCACAAAGTAGTACTCATGTTATAGAAAATGTAAGAAGTGCACTAATGTTCAAAAAATGTAAAATAAAACATATAATATATTTTATATTAAAATTGTATTGTATCTAGGCCACTTGAGAACCTTTCTTATATTGATATCTTCAAACATCATCCCCTCCAAAGTGTCAGGGTCCTCCAGCTCCGCACACGTATCGAAGATCTCTTCAATACATATAATATAAAAATTGGGATCTTGATCTTCGAAAGGAACCACCAGTCCAACTGCAAAGATGTGTCATAGATTCTTTAAAAACCACTTTCGTCCATTCACATTTTGAGAAGAGGGATTTGGAGCTGAGCCTTGCCCGCTCGCCTCTTAGAAGCATTCACATCATTCCTTTCTTGTTGCCAAGCGATAATTATGGAATTAAATTGCAACAACTCATCAAAAATTAAATTTGCAACTTTTGTAAAAGTATGAGTAATACTCTATGAGGCTGTGGAATTGGCTAGGAGGATGACTGAAACGACTGTGTCATCGAGCTTATCTGCTGCATCATTATCTCCATTTTTCTATTGATATTGGAGAGTTGACTCTTCATGTCATCGTACTCACCCCGAATAGTAGTCGTACAATGCAGTGCCGTCTTTGAGACGCCCTCTCCCATTCCTCGAACATAAACTCTCTTATCTTTCCCAAATACCTAAGCAACAATTATAATGTTTTATTAAAACATAACTGAATTCGAAATAATAAAATAAGAATTTAATGATTAAGTAACGTATATAAATACCATTAAGACAGCATCATGCTTTACTTCTCACTGTCCAAAAGTAGGCACTACAAGAAAAAGGGTCAACGACTACGAATTATATTTGTAGCTATATCTCAATAGCTACGGTTATAATTCGTAGATGCTCCGTATCCTATCCGTAGCCATTGGAGGTGTAGCCATAGCCTTTTCAGCTACGGACTAAATCCGTCGCTATATAATTGTATTCCGTAGTAATATGCTCCGTACCTTGGTTTAGGGCTACGGACTTTATTCGTAGCAATTTCCTTTTTTTTTAAAAATTTAGCCGTTGATGGTACATGCTTTGAGAGTTCAATCAATCTGAGCTAACAACAATAAAGACTTAATGTCTTACAATCTCTAATCGGCTATCCTCACAAAGTAGAATACTATATTAACTATAAGCAACAAATTCCTAAGAAATCAGTCAGTAAAATGAAAAAAAAAATTACAAATCCACTATTCACGCATGTGTACACAATCACGCCATAAATGTGGCATTACAACTGGCATCCACATCATTCTATGAACTGAATACAAATACCCTAATATGCAATAGAATCCTCTAAATGCTTCCATCATTTTATAAGATTCAATAATTACATTGAGAAAAGAAGAGCAAAAGACAATACCCAAACAATTTACATAAGATTAGGTTGCACAATAGGCACCTGTATATCGTTTAGACCTTGTAAAATCCAATTCACACATCTTGCGTAATTACCACAAGATGCTCCTCGAGGAGCCGGTAGAAGACAAGCCTACAATAAAAATAAAAAAAAACCAAAGATACTCTTATGCAATACAAATCAGGCATATGATAAATGCCACAAGTCTAAAACGTCACAAATATAGAAAAAGATAATGGCTTACAAGCCCTAATTTGTTACCTTTTAAGAATTTATTAAAGTCTCACCCGTTAAATCCAAATCCATAAATCTTGTTCTCCGAATAAACACCGAATGAAATCGATGATCTAGTGCTTACCTTTAACTCATAAGCATCAATGACACTGTTGTTTGTCGCTCTTCTTCAAAAAATCTTGAATTGAAATTGTTTTCTTGACAAGGTTGAACTTCTCTGGTTTTAATTAAGCATTTCATTATGTTGTTCCAACTCTACTTAATTCTGCATCCACCTAAAACAAGCATTGTGTTAAACTCCTGAAAAAGGTTTTTAACATGTCGAAAACACTCAAATTTTAAAATAAACAAAGGTATTAATCAAGATTTCTCAAAAGATAGAAAAGTTAAATAATTATGTTTTTTCTCCTGATAAATGACACTTTCCATTATAGAAGAACAAAGTACATCAGGGTATAGGATGATTACCTTGGCTCCAAGTACCTAATTAAATGCTTTTCAAACAAAAAATTTGCTTTCCCAAAAAAATTCTGCAAGTTGTATTATATTTAAAAGATAAGTATAATTAAATAATAGGTGGTCTCAAGTCCCTTTCCATTTTATCCATTAATAAATAAAAGGGGCAGGCGAAGCATAAAGTCTTTGCTTTATATATGATTTTTGAAGAAGAATAATTAAATAGAATTAAAAAAAAAACTAGTTAGTTGTTCTAAACTTCACAAATTCCGAGCTCATGTCCAAGTGAACCAGCTAAGTTATTACAGCTTATATCCCTAAAAAGAAATACATACATCAAGGTGGGCCCCACGGTAAGGGCCGCACCTAATCGTCTCCCCCAAGTAAGAAGTCCTATGATCTCTCTCCATCTAAGTTTTTTGTCACCTAGTGGTACTCGGGTAACTGAGTCTCAGACGTAAGATGTAAGAAGAATCTGGATCTTGACGTTGATGCAGGATTTCGAAAGTTCCAGGTGGCGTTGTTATATAGTGACACCTGTTAGTTGAATCCATCATAAGGTTGCCCCTATGTATAGATGCCCTGGTCCACCAATCAGATCAGTCAACTATTTATATTAGCAACTGTACGGCTGAAAAATTAGGCTGAAGTTTTCTTACCCGACCACCTTGGGCTACAGCTTGGGTCCAGCTCAATCCAAACCAAAGTAGGCTCACCTGGAATCTAGATCAGGTCGGGTCATGTTAGGTTGGGCTGGGTTCACTTTGAACCCAACTGGTCTAGTCAGATCAAATCGATGCATTGACCTTTGTATCGAGTGGGGTGTCCACAGTACTTATTGTAGGGTTTGGGTTAGGTTGGGTTGCTTGAAGCCTCAACCTGTCTAGTTCAATTTGGGGTTGGGTCGAGGGTTTTCAGCCCAAGCCCCAACCCAACCCAACCCAACCCAACCCAACCCAACCCATTCTAAAGTTGAGGTTGGGCTGCATCCTACAGTGGATTCCACTTGAACTTTGGATTTGCCCCTTCGGTGGGCTCCACCGCACATGCTGTCCTCACATCTTATGCGTCAGTTTCATTTCCAAATTGAGCAAGTGGGGCCCATGGTTTAATGATCTAGACCAATGGTCTATTGGCCATGCCTCAAAATCTTCCAAATTGGAAGATTGTATCCACCCATCATGGGCCTTTTTCAGTTGAATGGTGACCATTAATGTTTTATTTCTCTTCTCAACTGTCTATTTGAAGGGCCCATACTGAAAGGACAGGGTTACTCTGTCAAACAGACTTTTTGAGTCATGGACCATCCATTGAATTGAAATTGTTTTCTTGACAAGGTTGAATTTCTCCAGTTCTAATTAAGCATTTCATTATGTTGTTCCAAGTGAACCAGCAAAGTTATTACAGCTTATATCCCTAAAAGTAAATAACTAATTATATTTTGTTATTTATCAATGGCTAAAGACTAGTGTCATGATCTGGCCCACCTAATAATTGGACGGGGCTGATGTACTCCCTCGATGCAGCTCCATACAACTTCATCAGGTTTTGTTGTTGGATGACAAATATAGCAGCAATCTCTGCTACAAACTGATTCTTTCCTTGGTGAGATGTAGCAATGTGCCCTGTAGTGCAAATTAGATCAATTGGTTTTCCTTACATGCACTTTTCATTTGGGAATTGTAGCATCACAAAAGTGTATGACAATTTACACACACACACACACAATTATGGAATTGAACGATTTGGATGTGATCCAAACCACGGATCAGAAATGCAACATTAAAGATGGCTGATGACCCAAATATCTCTCAAATTTGAAGATCCCAACCATTTGACCATTGGCTTTTGTTCCATTGAATGTGAACAATTGCTAGCTTTTTTGTTTTCTTTACCATCTTTTCATAGGTTACCTTTTTTTTTTTTTTTTTTTTTCTAGATTACCTATCAAAGGTTTAGGATTATTACATCAGGGAGTGGGCTTCCCTCATCCACAGTTGCGCCCCACATGCACACAATCACGAAACTGAGTCTCTGGATCATTCAAATCTTCTGATCATTGTAGTTTACATAAAGTAAAAGCAAACTGACCTTAAAAATGGGGCCAAATCCACCCTGACCCAGCTTATTTGCAGGACAGAAGTCTTCAGTGGCACTCTTCAATTTTGCGTAACTGAAAGTGTTTGGTCTGGGATCCATTCCTAGAAACTCTGCAAATACACATAAAAAAGCAGGTTGCATTCATACATTCACTTCAGTCCAATACATAAAAAAGGTAGGTTGCATTCATACATTCTCTTATGATGCGCATGTGAAAATGTGTCCTGCCCAGGATCGTTGTTCCAATGGGCCATTATGTAAATGGGTCATGCACTAAAAAACAACAGAAGCATTTACCAAAACACCACAGCTTCTAAAAACAGGACACCAATATAAAGCGCTACAACAGCTTCAACATCTAACGCAGCCGCCTGCTGACTAGCAAATGAGCCGCCAAAGCAGAGTTCATAGCATAAACAGGGCCACCATTAGACAGAGCTACAATTCCACCTTGGACTGACCAAATCGGCCCGTAGCAGCGTCACCAACATTTGTGCTGGGGACCGGCCCGAAACAGTGGTAGGGCCTGCCGTTTTAGCTTCCCATGCTAAGCTGATTCAGTTATGATGGTGGAAGTTTGCTTAGGGCCTCTTTGGTTGGCATCTGGAAACATGTTTCGAGCTTAAAATCTAGAATTGTGTTTCAAATGGAATCTGGAAACCTGTTTCTAGCTCAAAATCCAATTTTAACTGGTGTGTTTGGCAGCAAATTCCAACCAAACAGGATTCAACCGAACATCGAGTTTCAGATAAAATCTGGGTTTCCAATTCAGTTTCTGCAATTTTGGATTCCAACACTGGAATTTGAATTTTCTCTATAATCTAGATTCTGCAACCAACAGTACAATGTTTATTTCTTCTTTTTTTCTTCTTATTGTTTTTTTAAAGGCCCAAAAATTTAAATGGCCTGGCCCAAATATCTTCTAGATTGGATGAGCCCACCCCAATCTCAAAGATTAGTCCTAATGAGGGAATGTTAGCACATAATGCATCTAGTTTTGATAAAATAATTTTCTAGGCATGGACATATATCCAAACAACATTGTAAGAAATAACAAAAAAAATGGACAGTCCTCCAAACAACATTTCAAGATAAAACCAGTTTTTAGAAACTTATTTCCATGACTCTTTTTTAGTTTCAAGGCAGCTAAGGAGATACATCACAAAGTCTCCTAGCTAGCAGTCAAGTGGATGATGAGTTCTGACCATTATAACAGTCAATAGATTAGCATGTGGAAGTTCAAGAAATGCATTGGTCAGTGTTCAAATCGAATTTGCAAATTGAAAGAGGACTTTTGACTGTGGTCACTTTTGACCAACCCTGCATATAACCTACCACAGGCATCCGAATATGCAAGAGTCAGCGAGTGCAGTAGGTTGAGAAATTAAATTCAAAACCACATATTATTTTCAATGCTACCTTTAAGAATTAGTCAATTCCTCTATAATTATATTTCCCAATTGGAGCATACTATGTTTACTAACCAAATGCTAAATACTTTACCTGAAGTATCCACCGTTAAAAGTATTCAACTTTGTCTCATGGATTGCACCAATTGCAACAGAATGAATGATAGCTTTAAAGATAGTCATGAAGCTACAGATTTTTGACTGAAATCCATTCATCAGAACTTGTTTACCTCTCGAAGGCGATTAAAAGTTCTAGAAACACCACCATACAATGTCGAGAAAATTGCGTACCATATTTGAGTGCCCATATTTGAGTGTCGATGAAATACACCTACAAAGAACTCGAACACCCATGTCATACTTTATCAAGGTTTCATAATTGTGACGTTCTCATCCTCAACAAAATTTCTTAGATATTTTAGTGAGCTAAGCAGTGAGCCCAAAGCATTTCTTCAGGCATTTTGTGCATCATGTGGGCACTACCATGTAAATGACTAGGCCCAACGATCAGGCAAATCTACTCAACAAGCAGGCCACACATGAATGCTGAATCTAGATCTTTTTTAATGGATAAAAACCTTAATTTGAAAAAGAAAAAACAAAATTACAGAAAAGGGGAATTTTCTGAATAAAGAAAGGGACACCAACATCATAAAGCTCTTTTGTCAAAGACAAACTTCCATGGTCCTAGGCAATTCTTTTTAGTTTACCTCCTTGAACCTTATGAGCTTTGAGCAAGCCATCACCAGAAGCAACACCTGGATTGCATTAATCAGTAAATGCACAAATTCAGCAAATCAAAATAGAAAGTCCAACTAAATCCACAATTCCAAGCAAATCCCTGGAAAATTAGGCAATAATGACCATTTAGTGAAATTTGGTCTAGAGAGGCATCCGCTTACTAGCCATAGTTTGACCCATAAACAAGATGAAATGAGCCTTTCGCAAATGCACCAAGACTTTGAGTGAAACAGTGGTAACTGCTATTTTGGAGATTTTTTTTTTTTTTCACAAACTAGACCTCTAAAACACTTTGACTGAATAACGTCTAATTTTTTCTAACAGAAATTACCAATACTAATCACTAGGACCAAAAGTTGGATCCAGGTGAACAGATCAAACTTTAGTTGATTGCAAGAGATGAATGCCCCATCCAGTATAGGCCTCAAGAGATGAATGATATCTGAACTTGTACATGTGTGCCAAACATACAGAGGAAGATATTTGATATGGTATCTTTCAAATAAAAAGAAGATATCTGATCTGGTATTCTTCAACTACTAACTGATCAATATTAGAACTTCCAAATGAACTACCCTTACTGGCAGCATGAATGTGACCACTGCTTGTCGAACTGGCAGGGAGACGCTGTAATAAAATAGGATCTAAGCGGTCAAATGAATCTAAAAAAGTGAATAGACATGCTACAATGCTAACATTTCTCACAATAACTTGTTCGGGTGACTGGGAATTCAGCAGCAAAGCAATTAATTACTCCAGTTATCTTCTAAAAGTATACCTGCAAAATGAGGAGGAATCTTTCAGATATGTTGGAGAAGATCTATTGTCTAAAGAAACCAATCTGCCCTAAATTAGAAATAAAACCTGGAAAAAACAAGAAAAAAGAAAATTAGAAAGAATACCTGAAAACCACCAAAAAGGTGAAAAAGAAATACGAAACTAACCCAAAAAATAGATGCAAACCACATTAAGAGAGAGAGAGAGCTCTATGGCGAAGATTGAGATTGAGAGATTTGGGGGCAAAATCCCAAATCCGGTGAGGGATTTCTAGTTGGGGAAGCGAGTTTGAGAGAGAGGGTGAGAGGGAGAGGGAGAGGGCTCACCGATGTAGAAGGAGAGGGTGAGGGGTGTAGTGATGTAGAAGGAGAGGGCGAGGGGCGTGATGATGGAGAAGAGCGCGGGAAGAGGGGTGGGTGCAGGGTAGATTTTAGATTTTCCCCAAAATGGGTGAGGGCGCAGGTGGGGAGTTTCCCAGAAAAATAAAAATGAAATAAAGATGTGGGCAAGGAGGCAGGGTGATCACTGAGCTCGTGGGGCCCACCGTGATGTATATGGCATACCACTCCATTCATCCATCTAAACTGCTCATTTTAGGGCTAAATACCAAAAATAAGGCAGATCCAACTCCCAAGTGAACCATACCAATAATCAATGGTATGAAGTTTATATCATTGTTTCCTACGGTGTGGTCCACCTGAGGCCTCGATCTACCTCTTTTTTTTTTGTATCATTCCCTAAAATGAGTTGTCCAAATGGATGAATGGCTTAGATCATACAAACTCATTCTGGTGGCCCCATAAAGTCCCTTAAGGGACCATAAACTACAGCTACGCCTTGGGTGGGATATAGCTTTCTGCTGCGGATTAAATCCGTAGTAAATTAGCTACGAATTATATCCGTAGCAAAATAAACCCATAGTCCGTAACCTTTGCCCCTTTTTTTTGTAGTGAAGATTTTCTACAATAATATTTTTTAATTAGGACTATAACATAAAAAAAAAAATCATAAATATCATAATTTGATTTTAAACTAAGAATTAGATTTATTACAATTAATATCACTCACAATGGCCTATGTCGCTTGAGGCGTCAAAGCGGTTCCATCAGCCCTTGTATGGCATTCAATGAATAGTTCATTCCTAGTGATTGGACTGTCATCTGCCTTGCGTTTCTTCTGTGAAAAAAATATAAGCTTAGCTTTTCAATAAATGAAAATTACAAAGTAACTTAAATTTAAGACAGAATTTACTAAATCTTCTGCTCTTTTTGCCACACCCTTCTTGCCCGTGGTGTGTGGGTTCTTTAGATAAGTGCGCATTTCCTTATACTTAACACTCAACTCTTTTGCCTCATTTGTTGACCTCCAATCGATGAATTTCTCCTAATTTTCTTGTTTGACCCATTTATTCCGTTTGTTTGCTTTTCACTCAAAGTCTGTTGAACTGGTCTCGAAGTAATCCTGGCATAACTCAATTAACTGGACATGGCAAACTAAGAAGAATGTGAATTGTATGATTAAGAACTAAACCCGCATAAGAATAGCATTACAACAACTAACATCAATCTATGCAGATGTTGTAAGAAGACGATGATATTTTCTCTTTCTTAGAAATAAAGAGCAAGCGGTGATTGGAATAGCATAGAGAACTGGCATAGAGAGCTAGAAGTGGTGGCAACTTAATAGCGAGCTTCCCCATCCCTCTAGAATAGAGAACTAGTCCTCTATTGAGAACAAATAGGATGGGGGTAGCATATTACTAAGGCTTTATGCTTTGTGTAAAATTATTGCAACATGTGTTGATAGGTAGAGGTCTGAGCTATACATGCCTGCAAATACACGAAAGTTACACCACCACAAGAAAAATGAAATCTTTTATAAATACAAAAATAAAAAGAAAAGACATAAACAAAAAAAAAAAACAACTGCATGTTTTTTTGTCATAAATTGGTACTGAAAATAGCATAACAACAACTAACATCAACACAAAATTTAAACTTAAGAACACGTAGAGTTTATATTCATAACAATTATTTAATTAGAAAACCTATACACCTTACAAGAGGACGTAGCTTCTTTGCATGGTTTATAATTTCTATTTGATTATTGAGACCAATATTTTAATGTAAAAATTTCTAGATATCTGACCAGAAGCTTTGTACGGTACATGTGGGTTTTCAGAAATATGCTTATGCTTTGGTAATCCAAACCACTATTCCCTTGTGCCCCACCATGGACGGACCAAATCTTCATGAAATCACCTCAATGCAAAGACTAACATTTTGCTTTATGGTCCAATAATTAATAGCTGAGAGGAGAAACACATTTCTGAAATTAAAAAATAAAAAATAATGTCCAAGTATTAATGGCTAGGGTCTTTAATCTAGAAAGTTATTATGCAATGGTCCACCCAACATTACCAAAGGTTGTTCTTCGCCCGAGTCGGTACAAATCTAGAACATGGCCAATGTTCATTGGGTCAGAAAAATGGTACCACTTAATAGTTTCTTGTTGTTTTGCTGGCTTGAGTGTCTTTGTCGTTGGAGGATTCCTACGTAGGATAAATCTCGTTTGACTTGTGGTTGTGAAGGAGCTAAATGGGCCATTCGTTTACAGCCGCTGAAAGGTCATTCTTATCAATTGACCAACTGAAAGTGATTGATGTAATTTTTCTAGTGGGCCACACTCGTAAAGGCCTGTAATTAGATGGATAACCCAGATTTATTCACCATAATACATGTCAGTGGCCCGTAAGTTCAACCCAAAATTTCTTGTCAACAAACTTAGTAGGCCCAGCACATCGAGGCTCAAACCCATTTTGTAGTTTCAATTGAAGAATTCGACTGTCCTTGACAGTCGTAAAAAAATGTTTACTTTTTTTTTTTCAACTGTCCAGGACAGTTGAATCCAGCTCAGCTTAGTCAATCACCAATTGACTGTCAAAAAAGTTGAATTTCAACTGAAGATTTCTACTGTTGCTAGTTGAATTTACTGTAAAAGCCGACTAAGTCATTAATCGACTGTCAAAGACAGTCGAATTTAAGCTGATGAATTCGACTGTCCCTAACAGTCGGGAAAAAAATAATTCGACTATTCATGACGGTTGAATTTTCAGTCGAATCCTGCTCGACTTAGTCTACCAGTAATCGACTGTTATAGACAGTCGAATTTTTTTACTATTCATGACAGTAAAAAATTGTAGTCGAATTTAGCACCTTTTCACATACTGTTTGATCAAGTTGATATTTGTTTTTGAATCTGGATCCTCTATTGGCTGCCAAACAGGAAATCCCTGTTTGGAGCCTCTTTATTGGTCCACCTCATCACATATGTTTGCAACCTAGTCACATCATAAATGCAACCTGATCACACTGACATCATGGAGTGTAATGTGGACCAATGAAAAGGCTCCAAATAGAGATTTCTTGTTTAGCAACTAATAGAGGATCTAGACTCGGTCTTTTCCCTTCATCCAGGTCTATGTGATCCTATAAACAGGTTGGATGGCAAACAAACACCATGGTGGGCAAGTTTTGTACTTCCGATGCCTTTAGAGCGGAAGCAAATTATGCAACGACCCGAAATTTTGGCCACAACCTATGCAACTAAACAAGTTAAAAGATTTTAATTTGAATTATTTAGCAAAACAACATGGTAAGCCAGTTGGTTAGAGTTCTCTTGGTTGGGAGAGAAGATTAGGGATTAAATTTTCATATAGACAATATTAATAGTTTACACCTTAAAACCTTAATTTTTGTAATTTGAACTCCAGATAAGGAAACCTTATCCAGAGATTCTCGTCTCTACCTATAAATAAGAGTATGCGTAGGAAGGCCTAACTCTAAATTACTAGAGAGAGGGAGAGAAGGAGAAGGGGAGAGAGAGGAATATCTCAACCCTTAGTCCAGGTAAACCCTCGTTTTTCTTTAGTTTTTTTATTGCATTTTAGGTTATTCCCCCGGATCTATTCAATGAACAGGACCGATTGGCCTTCCGCTCATTATATGGCCTTATAGATTGATTTCATCAATAATATTAAAATGTGGAGTTTTAGATGCTGAGATTTGATATGGGCTTTCTTGGGATAATGGATCGGATCCGTACGAGTCATAGGACTTGTTCGGCCAAAATATGTTAGGGCTTGAAATTTCAGAGCGATCCGACACTCGGATGTACCACATCATCTCGAACTAAGGCTAAAGATGTATTCTCTTAAGATTATTGAGGAAATCTGATATACTCTATCATCTCTTCTTCATGAGGGACACCTTATGTGGGTCAGGCCTCTCAATCGTTGAGGTTAACTAAAAACTAAATCAATCTTGTAAAATTATGGGTTAAGGAAATCATTAGGATTTGAATCTACAATATGGACTCTTCTAGAATTTTATAAAGTTAGCAAAGGATTGAATGAATCAGATCTAACCCATGATAACCATAAGTCCATAAGAATAGTGGGATTTAAGATTTTAAATAAAAAAATGTTAATCGGTCGTGTCACACCCCAAATTCGATTTTCGACGTCCATTCGCCATAACCCGAATTTAGAGTTGGCAGCCTCCGTAGTACCCCAATCTCAGCTCTTAACTCCGCATGCCAGGTTCCGATTCTAGGATCCCACAAGGAGAATTTTAGAGTCTGATTTTTTTTTGTAACATGAGCATCACCATATGAGTACCATAAAAGACAACACAATATTTCCACTAAATCATTTCTTTTTCATACAGTGTTGAAAGGTAAATACAAATGCGAAAATATAAAAGTTGCGCACACTCCAGCACCTCCTGCTAATGCACTCACAACTTTGGGTCGACGTTGATGATACACTTTGGTATAACATGCAGCGTAACAAATGCGCATATTCATCCACAACTCCGTCGATTTCAGTTTTTCTAGTTTTTATGTCTTTTTCATTGAGTTCTAGTTGTAGTATGACAATGCTCAGCTAGAATCTCTCAGCTAGGGCTGAGAGTGAAGCTCGTAGCTAATTTCATGTTTAATTCAGTTTGATTCAAGTACTTTCACTTTAAGTTTGAATTTTGAATGTTCTAGTTCATATAAAGTTGATATTTTTAGAAGTTTTATGAGAGTTCATGTGCTCCCGACATGGATTCCTTGCAATTCTCTGAGATTATCATGTTTTGCTTGATTAGATTCAAATTATGGTAATCCTTGAGCATGCCATAGTCCATAGGCATGGCTGTTACTCCGAAGGCTATGATTTCGAATGCTATGGGATTGAATAAGACTAGAACATGGAAGTTCAACTTAAATGGGATTGAATGTATTTTAATGATTTATCTTCCAACTAGATGAGAGATAGAACTTCAAATCTAGTTGTGTTTTATGCTTGGATTGATTGGATTGATATGGGAGTGCTACAAGTGGATCCTTGAAAGCCTTAGTTCCTTTAAATACTGATTTTTCTTAAGTTACTATTTTGAGTTAGATTTCTTAATTGAATCTCCAAATTGTTTTAATCCAAGTTGCTGGAATTGTTTCAAATTTGTTTTCTAATTCCTTGTGGATCGACCTCGGTCTTACCGAGAATTATTACTATATCACAGCCTTACACTTGAGTGAGCGAACAAGTTTTTGACGCTGTTGCCGGGGAATTTAGATAACTGTTCTAGATTGTTTTCGTGGTTGTAGAAGTAGAAGTACATAGGTTTTTTCGATTTCCTAGGACTAGCAAATTGTTTTTCTTTGTAGGACTTCTTCTTTAGTTCAAGTGAATCAAGTAATATCCTTATAATTTAGTGCTTTTTACAGATTTTCAATTTTTAGATTTTTTATTAATTTCTGTTTTAGGACTTAGGATTAGTTTAGTTCTTAGTTGAGTGGTTTATGTCCCGTTGGGAACGTGATCGCTCCAATCGCTCCAATCCGAAGGTGGTCTAGTTGGACCATTATCAGTCCATAGATGAGTCCGAAAATACCAAGCGCATTGTGATAGTTTGGGGAGTATGGATCAAACACCTTTAAGGAATCCTCCCCCCCTACTCCAATGACAGATGTAAATTAAGAGGGAATAAGAGAGAATGAGCTACATAATGTTTCTCTAATGAGATCATTACGGGAATACCTACAACCGGCCCGTAAAACTACACCCTCTTGCGTGGTCATACCACCAACCGGGGGAAATATTGATATAAAGCCGGGTGTAATTCAACTTATACCAAAGTTCCATGGGCTAAACTCTGAAAGCTCATATTTACACTTAAAGGAATTTGAAGAAGTGGTAGCTACTTTGCAATACACTAATGTTTCAGAAGATGTTATAAAACTCAAACTTTTTCCCTTTTCATTGAAAGAAAGAGCCAAGACTTGGCTTCACTCTCTTAGACCACATACGATAGGGTCATAGAACGAGATGACCCGAGAGTTCTTGAAAAAGTTCTTCCCGGCTCATAAAACAAACACCCTTTGAAGAGCCATAATGAACTTTTCGGTTAAAGAGAATGAGTCTTTCTTCCAATGTTGGGAAAGGTTTAAGGACCTCCTACTTGCTTGCCCACATCATGGTTATGAAAGTTGACGAATCATAAACTTCTTCAACGATGGATTAAGTTCTAACATGCGCCAATTTGTAGAGATGATGTGCAACGGCGAGTTTATGAGTAAAAATCTAGATGAAGCTTGGAGTTACTTGTAAGACCTGTACCCTGAATTGCCCTCCGTACGTTTAGTTTTCGGTACCGGTATGTCCTAGATGGACCAGATTAGAGAGCCTTGATCGTGACCCTGATTTAGTACCACAATGACTTAGGACTTGTACCATTGCGACCGCGCGGGCGCCACGATTCCAACGCCATGCGGCACGCCCCATTGCGATACCCGGTGTGAAAGTTATGATCGATTGCGTAATCCGAGGTGGGTCGCGCAATGCGCGTGTGGCATGGGCCCCACTTGCACAAATCCCAACAATGTGTCAAATCAATCACCATACCCACCCCATCACTCTCTCACCTCCAAAGTCAACTCTAATCATGCAACCCATACCTCACATGCCCTCTCCCATCATCATCATCATTACCTCATATACCCCCTCCCATGCTAGCCATCATCACTATATTTCTAAGAAACCCCCCCCCCCCCCCCCCCCCCCCCAATTTCCCAAGCACCACTCGTCCATTACAATTCCAAGATTTGAGAGAAAGAGAGAAAGGAGAGAGAAAGAGAAAGAGAGAGAAGAGAGAGAAGAGAGAGAAGTAGAGAGAGATTTAGAGGGAGATCAAGAGAGAGAGAGAGAGTTAGAGGAATTGAAGGTGAAGATCAAGCTTGGAGGACCCCGATCATCATCCGGACCGTCTGATTTGCAATCCAACCCCATTCGACCATCCAACCATCATTGTGAGTGCATCCATGTTCCTATTAGGTTTTGTGTAGAATCTAGGATTCAAGTGGGTCCCACCTTTTGATGGTGTGGATCCCACTTGGGGACTCTTTTTGTGGCATGATTAGTGTGGCCAATGGCCCACCATGATGCTTGATTTTCTTTTCTTCCCCATTCTTTAAAACACAAAGATATGGATGAAGGGTAAATATAAAGATTATCTTGATCCAAAGCTAATTGGGCCCACCATGAGATGGCCCAGCTGATGAATGGAGTGGATCCTGCACGTGTGGACCCCACTGGTCAAGGCACAAAAGAAAAAAAAGAAGTATTTATAAAAAAAAAAGAAAGAAAAAAAAAGAAAAAAAAAGAAGAAGAAGAGGGCCACTGGACAGTCAGCGTCCAGAGAACGCTGCTGTCCAGCAGCGCCTGGGCTCAAAGCCCATTTGGGCGTTGACCGTGGGTCCCCACTCATGGGACCCACCTTGATGCATGTATTTGATCCACGACGTCCATTTGTTTCTCCAGCCCATTTTAAGGCTGGGTACCAAAAATGAAGTAGATCCAGATCTCGGGTGGACCACACCATAGAAAACAGTGGAGAGAACGATGACCACTATTGAAACTTCCGTGGCCCACCGTGATGTTTGTAGACGGAATCACCTACCCAACATTGGGCTTATTAGGTCCCCAATGAGCTGGGAAACCTAATGAACGGATTGGATTATACCCATGTGGGCCCCACTTGATATAAACTAAGAGAAAAGAAAAATAAAAAAAATGGCTGGGGATGCTGGACGTTCACAGCGTCAGAACGCTGGAACAGTCCAGCGTCACCTAGACGCTGTGAATGGGCCCCACTCGTGGGACCCACCTTGATGTTTATGTTGTATCCACACTGTCTATTTATTTTCCCAGATCATTTTAGGGCCAAGGCCCAAATATGAAACCGATCCAAATCTTAAGCGGACCGCACCACACGAAACAGTGGAAATAACGATGTCTACTATCGAGCTTTCCTCGTTCCACTTTGGTATTTGTAGCCCACGTAATATGCCCAATAGAGGGCTCATTGGGTCCCCCACGAGCTGGGGAACCTGATAGATGGAATGGATCGTCCCCTTGTGGGCCCCACTGGACTAAAACCACAGAAAAACAAAAAAAAATAATAATAAAAACAACGCTCCCAGCGTCTCTGACGCTGGGAGTAGACAGCGGCAGGTTGAGTAGCTATCTCGCTACTGTCGTGACGACACCAACTTCAATGGGCCCACCGTGTTGTACTTGTTACATCCAGACCGTCCATCCATTTGGGGAGATGATTTTAGGGCATGATATGAAGAATGAGACAGATGAAAATCTCAAGTGGACCCCACTTGTAAGCAAACAGTGGGAACAGTGACAGACAGTTGAGACCTTCCTACAGCCCACCATGATGTTTATTTGAGATCCAACCTGTTCATAATTCCACACACGTGTGGAAGAGGGAAGCAAAAATATCAGCTTGATCGAAAGCTTCTGTGGGCCCCACTTAATAAATAAATAAATAAGGGGGTCTGCCAAGCCGGTGGCCCACTCGTGGGACCCACCTAGAATGTATGTGCTTTATCAATTCCGTCCATATGTTTTTTTCAGCTCATTTTAGTGGCTGAGCTCAAAATTTAAGCATATCCAAACCTCAAGTGGGCCATGTCACGGGAAACAGTGGGAATAATGAATTCCACCATTGAAACCTTCCCAGCCCTACATTGATGTTTATTTGTCATTCAACCTGTTCATAAGATCACATGTATATGGATGAAGGAGAAAACAAAATATCAGTTTGATTCAAAACTCTTGGGGCTCATTTGGGTGCCATGCTCCAAGCAGCGTGCTTTGGCACGCTGCCCAGCAGGTGGCCTACCCTGTGGGTCCCACCACGATGCATCTGTTTTATCTATGCCGACCATCTATTTTTCCATATTATTTTAGGGCTGAGGGCCCTCATAATGAGGTAAATACAAACCTCAGGTGGACCACATTGTAGGAAACAGTGGTCATTGATGCCCACCTTTGAAACCTTCCTTGGGGCCATTGTAATGTTTATTTTTCCATCCAACCAAAGGTGATGGGGCCCAACTTTGGGTTCCACCTTGATGAATATTGGGTATACCTTGTCGTTTTTCTTGGCAAGGGTGTGGGCCCAGTTTTGGGTGGGCCACACGTAGAAAATAAGGGTGGTTGAACGCCTACCATTGGAAACTTTACAGGACCCATCTGTCATGTTTATTTGCCATTCTTCCTGTTCTTAAGTCACTCAACCATGGGTAGGGTTCCACACGTGTGGTGTGCAGGCCCCACCATGGTGTTTGGTTGCCATCTCACTTGATTAGTGGGAAAGCACAAATATCGAGTTGATCCCAAACTGTTGGGGCCCATTGATGTATGTGGCTCCCCCACTCCTTTGTACGGTTATACCCAACCACGGGTCCACCTTGTTATGCATGTGTTCTATCCACGTCAACCATTGGCCACTATGGTGCGATATGTATGTTGCCCATCGATTAGGACCGCCTTAATTTTGTGCTTGATCTGAACCATCCAAATGAATGAACCCTAGCATGTTATGCATAGGATGGCCTTGGGACCACCTTAGTGTGCGTATTCGAATGACCGCGTTGTCCATCCCGTGGATCCACCTTGATGATCAGTTGTGTAAACCCTTATTGAAAGGTCATCCTTAGAGTTTGCTCGATCCAAGTCACAGGGCTACCTTCTTAAACTCACCCTGTTGAGTTGTCTTGTCAATTAACTTTGTTAACTCACCATGTTGACCCTCCTTGTCAACCTGCCTTATTGACTCACCACGTTGAATGATCCTAGTAACTCAGCTTGTTGTATACTCATATGACTCACCCCTCCTACCCTTGTACCCAACTATTAAAGACCACCATATCGTGTATATCCCATCCACACCGTCCGTTTACCTTTAGGGCGAGTGTGGGGCTCATCCTCGACGTTCGTATGTCATCTAGGCCATCCATTATATGGAGCCTATCTTGTAGTATGAGGTTAGACCTGTCGTCCCTTTTTGGACCTCATTGTATTGACCATCTATCTCAGATTACCTTACCATGTATGATTCTCTGTCATGACCTGTCTATCTTGCAACCCGTCCTATGACATTCCTTTTTACGGACCATTATTGTGTTTATCTCAACTGTACTACAGGATTATGGGTCTCGGCATCATTTTGGGTATTCTACTCTTGCCGCTCAAGTAGGTTCTACCTCTGATGTGTCGGTAGTGTATTCAATCATTTTTCTTTCCATTTGGGTTATCTGAATGTTGAAGGTTAATCCACACCGTTCAATTGTTGGACCATCTGTGTTGTTGTATACCATCCATTTAGGGTCCTATCTCTTTGTGTTTGTTTGTGTTATAAGTGAATTATCTTTTTATGATGTTTTTAGTATGTCTGTTGCCACACGTAGTGTTGTTGGAATACTCATATGTGATCTTTATACTATATGCTCCGACAACCACCATGCATGTGTAATGAGTATGCATCCTGAATCACCATTATTAGTTGGGGACCACTAGGGCATAAACGCATTCATTAAGCATTCGAGATGTAGTAGCGCAAATGTAATTCATGTGCTCTCTATCGCAAACCTCTCCAATATGTATGGGACTATTCGAGGATAGGAATCTATCCTCCTGACTTACACTGTATGGTAGGAATAACTTAGCATACCTTGTAGCCCTTGGTGCGAGATTCCCTGGATAGCGACATCCCGCACTATGACTCGATCATTCATATGTGTCCCCTCATCTTAATCATATCTCAAATAGGTTCGACTAGATTGATTTATTGCCATCGTGGTAGATTGACTACTTGTTAGCACTCATACTGTATGCTTGACTCATGCATCATGAATGGTTGGCTCATCTGATTGTCTTGTATCAACCGGCCATAGCGGTCGCGTTGTCATGCAATTCATTACCAGTTGACGGTGACATTGTATTTGAGACCCTATAGTTTTGTGGTGCTCTTTGGAGACTTGTACGGTCATGTCATCCCACGTTTGTATGCATGGTTGCAGTTCACACCGTCTGCTTGTGTCGCATATAGCATGGTTACTACGTTGCAACCACAGCTCCATCGTGGTTTGCAGAACACCGGAAATATGTGATCTTTAAACTGGATGCCAAAGATGTCCCTGGGTGAAAGTCCCTGATCCCGTTGGTACTAAGGTGGGTGCTCCATTCAAGGACCGGGTGGTTTAATCATACACCAGTATGCCGAATACCAAACGGCGGTGTTTTCCACTGCACGTGGTCAGTTTGGAAGGAGGTCTGACCTAACCTGTCGGAAGAGTGTTGGCAAAGTGGGTTGAGTTTGACCAGCTGTGAGTAGGTCCGCTATTGCACCAGATAGGCTTTGGCATTCTACTGGTGAGTAGTGAGGTCTGTGAGACCCCGGTGATATTCCGTTTCAGAGATGGTATTGGTATCAGTGATGTGACTGATGTTCTGTATGGTGTGGGACGGTCCTGACGTGGGCGGGTGTGATGTGGGCCGGGCTGTAAGCCTGGGCGAACTACCACACTTGGCGAGCTACTAGTTCCGAGTCCTGCATTGCTTAGGCGATCGCGTTATGACTGTTCGTATCTGGACCACTGTACTGAGAGGTGGTGATTTGCATACATGCATTGGATCATTATATGCGACATTAGGCCCTGTAGGCCATTGCATAGCATGAGTATATAGCCTTGGTAGGCTGGTTACCTGTATTGCATGCTTGCATAGCCATGGCAGGCTAGTTATCTGTATTGCATGCTTGCATAGCCGTGGTAGGCTGGTTATTTATATCACATGATCGTGTAGCCTAATTAGGCTAAGTTTTGGTTTAGATTTCTCATCATGCTTTACTGTTTACTCGGATATTTATCATGCTTGTCATATGCATTGCGCACGCACACACGCACTCACAAAGCTTCGTTCGAAGCTTATGAGCGTTTGTTACGTTGCAGGTTATACCAGAGTGTATTAGCAACGTTGAGTTGGAGTTGGGAGTGCAGTAGCAGGAGGTGCCGAATTGTGCACAGTTTTTATATTTACGCATTGTGTATTTACTTTTCAGTACTGTATATAAATGAAATGATTTAGTGGAAATATTGTGTTTGTCTTTGATGGTACTCATATGGTGATGCTCATGTTTCCAAAAAAAAAAATTCAGACCCTAAAATCCTCCTTGTGGTATCCCAGGATCGGAACCTGGCGTGTGGGGTTAGGATCCGAGATCGGGGTACTACGGAGGCTGCCACCTCTGAATTCGGGTTACAGCGAATGGACGTCGAGAACCGAATTTGGGGCGTGACATTACTTGGATTTGTTGGCTGAGAATGCCCAATCATGGGATACCTCAAACAAATATAGTAATCTCAAGCCTCCTCAACAAAAGGAAAAAGGAGGCATCTATATTCTTAAAGAAGAACATGATGTGAATGCAAAGATAGCCAGCCTCACAAGGAAGATCGAGGCCATGGAACTTAGTAAGAGTGGAGTTTCGAAGTCCAATTAAGCTATTGAGAACGTGTGTGAAATTTGTTCTACTAATATACACGCTACGCAAGATTGTCCTATAATTCATGTGTTTCAAGAGGTGTTACAAGAACACGCAAATGCCACATATGGTTATTAACGACCTTTCAATGGACCGGTGGGTAACACGTATAACTCTACTTGGAAGAACCACCTAAATTTCAGTTGGAAGAATAATCCCAATCCTACCAACTCTCAAGGAGGGCCCACTCATGCAAAACATGGCCTCACCTCAATTCTCAATGGAAGATACTCTAAAGGCGTTCATGCAAGGGCAAGCACAAATAAATCAAACGAATCAGCAAATGTTCCAAGAGCTTAAAGTTTCGGTTGACAAGATTAAGGGATGCTTGAATGCTAAGGAAGGGACTTTTTCGGCCCAACCTCAGCCCAATCTAAAGTAAGTACATGAAGTAAGCATCCCTAATCTCCCCAACCAACATGTGGAGCAAGCCAAATCCGTCACCACTCTTAGAAGTGGTAAGCAAATTGACAAATCTATTCTGGTGAAGGCCGACAAGCCTAAGGATCCGGTAAATTCTGAGGATGGGGACGGATCTAACTCAGCCCCACAAGAAACGGAACGCATTTATAAGCTCGTAGCACCATTCCCTTCGAGATTGGTTGCTCCAAAATCTCTCTCAAACTCTCATGATATTTTAGAGATTTTTAGACAAGTTAAGATAAACATTCCATTGCTTGATGCTATCAAACAAATCCCCTCTTATGCCAAGTTTCTAAAGGACTTATGCACAACCAAACGCAAATATAATGTGCAACAAAAGGCCATTTTGAATGAGCAAGTGAGTGCCATTCTCACTCAAAAGACCCCCCCAAAATTCAAGGATCCCGGTAGCCCAACAATTTCATGCATCATTGGTGACTATCGGATTGAACGTGCATTGCTAGACTTGAGGGCAAGCGTAAATTTAATCCCATACTCGGTATATGAGCAACTAGGCCTTGGTAAATTAAAACCCACCAAAACTACGTTGCAACTCGCTGAGAGATTCATCCGTGTACCAAGAGGGATAGTTGAGGATGTGCTAGTCCAACTTGACAAATTCTACTACCCGGTAGATTTCATCGTCTTGGACATGCAACCGGTTATGGATGCTAGCACTCAAATACTGATAATTTTAGGCGGCCCATTCCTTGCTACATCAAACGCAATTATAAATTGTCGGAATGGGGTAATGCAATTGTCCTTTGGAAACATGACATTGGAGGTGAATGTGTTCCATTTGGGGAGAAGGCATAGGGATGATGATGATGAACTCTTCTAGTTAAACATCCTCGAATCTTTTAAAGAAGAAGAGCTCCCCCAACTTGAATCGTTAGAAAGCTTGGAGACATGCTTGGCACATTTCGAGGATTCCAAAGACCTCATTATTAGTGAAATTGTGCAAGCATTGAACACTAAGAAACCGATAGTTGATACTAGCTAGTGGAGGCCCCATTTTGAAAAATTGCCACCAACCACATCAAGGCCTCTACCATCTAACATCAAACCACCGACGCTTGACCTTAAACCATTATCATTCGAGCTTAAATATGTATATTTGGGTCAAGAAGAAACATTCCTAGTTGTCATTGCCTCTCACCTAGAGAAAGACCAAGAGCTCAAGTTGATTGAGCTACTCAAAGAACATAGGAGAGCCATAGGTTGGACAATAGTGGACCTCAAGAGAATAAACTCTTCGGTTTGTACTCACCGTATACACCTCGAAGAAAATGCGAAAATGACTAAACAACCTCAAATCTAAACATGATAGAGGTTGTCAAAGCCGAGGTGTTAAAGCTCCTAGATGTGGGTATCATCTACCCCATCTCGGATAGCCAATGGGTGAGTCCTACCCAAGTTGTCCCTAAGAAATCTAGTATTACCATCGTAGAAAATGCCAACGAGGAGCTTATACTGACTAGAGTGACCACCAGTTGGCGTATGTGCATCGATTATCGAAAGCTAAACACGGTCACTAGGAAGGACCACCTCCCTCTCCCATTCATGGATCAAATTTTTGAGAGGTTAGCGGGTCACTCTTATTATTGCTTCCAAGATGGCTATTCTGGGTATAACCAAATTGAGATAGCCCCATAGGACCAAGAGAAGACCACTTTTACATGCCCGTTTGGCACATTTGCATACCGAAGAATGCCATTTGGGTTATGTAATGCACCCGCCACATTCCAACGATGTATGTTGAGTATTTTCTCAGACATGGTGGGTGAATTTCTCGAGGTATTCATGGATGATTTTTCTATTTTTTATTGTAATTTTGATGAGTGCCTCAATCATTTGAAATTGGTCTTGACAAGGTGTGAGGAGAAGAACCTCGTCTTAAACTAGGAAAAGTGTCATTTCATGGTACAGAGAGGAATAATCCTTGGACATATCATCTCGTCTAATGGAATAAAGGTAGACCGAGCCAAAATCGATATAATTTCCAATCTACCTCCACCTAAAAGCATACGCGATGTGCGGTCCTTCCTTGGACACGCTGGATTTTATAAAAGGTTCATAAAGGATTTCAGTCATATCTCAAGGCACTTGTGTAACCTTCTCCAAAAGGAGAACCAATTTGAGTGGAGTGCTGCATGTCAATTAGCTTTTTCAAAGCTAAAAGACATGTTGACAATCGCTCCTATCATGCAACCACCAAAATGGTCCGTACATTTTGAGTTGATGTGTGACACAAGCGATTATGTTATTAGGGTGGTGTTATGCCAAAGGAAGGATAAGAAGCCCCGTGTTATCTATTATGCTAGTAGGACCTTGAATCCCACCCAAGTCAATTACTCGACTATGGAGAAGGAGCTCCTAGCCGTTATTTTTGCCTTGGACAAATTCAGGCCTTACTTAATAGGATCCAAGGTCATTGTTTACACAGACCATGCGGCGCTTAAATACCTTCTTTCTAAGAAGGATGTTAAACCCCGTTTGCTTAGATGGATCCTACTCCTTCAAGAATTCGATTTGGAGATCAAGGACAAGAATGGAGTAGAAAATGTGGTAGTGGATCATTTATTCTGCCTAGTCCTACCCAATTCCATATACAAGTCACCTATTGAGGACTCATTCCCTGATGAGCAACTCTTTTTTGCTATGCATCCACCATGGTACGCTGACATAGCCAATTATCTTTCCACAGGTGCGATGCTGATTCATTAGACTGCGCAGGACAAACGGAAATTTCTAAGGGAAGTGCGCAGATTTTTTCTGGGATAAACCTTTACTTTTTAAATATTTCCCATATCAAATAATTAGGAGATGTGTCCCTGATGATGAACATAATTTCGTTATCTCCTTTTATCATGATCAAGCATGTGGGGGCCACTTTTTCGCCAAGAAAACCACTGCTAAAATTCTGCAGTGTGGTTTTTATTGGCCCACTCTATTTAAGGACACCCATGAGTTTTGCAAAGTATGTAAGCGCTGTCAAAAGCTAGGAGGATTGTCCCATCGGAACATGATTTCTCTTACCCCTATTCAACATCTTGAAGTCTTCGATTGTTGGGGCATCGATTTCATGGGACCATTTCCCTCGTCTTTTGGACATGTTTATATCTTGCTCTCCGTAGACTATGTGTCTAAATGGATAGAGGCTATTCCATGTAGAACCGACGATCATCGTACGGTTCTAAAGTTCCTAAAAGAAAACATACTTTTCAGATTTAGAACGCCTCGAGCCATCATTAGTGATGGCGGTTCTCACTTTTGCAATAGGCCATTTGAAGCCTTAATAAAGAAATATGGCATTAGACATAAAGTAAGTACCCCATACCACCCACAAACAAGTGGGCAAGCTGAAATTTTCAATTGAGAAATTAAAAAAATTTTGGAAAAGATGGTGAGGCCGGATTGCAAAGATTGGTCACTTAGATTAGTTGATGCTCTTTGGGCTCACCGTACTGCCTACAAGACACCCATTGGAATGTCCCCCTATAGACTTATCTATGGGAAAGCCTGTCACTTGCCTGTGGAGATTGAACACAAAGCCTATTGGGCAATTCGGGCATTGAACTTTAATGTTGACAAAGCTAGCTCGCTTCGCAAGCTCCAAATGAATGAGCTTGACGAGATCCGGAACGATGCCTATGAGAACTCGAGAATTTACAAGAGTAGGATGAAGGCCTTTCATGATAAGCACATCTTCAGGAAATCTTTCCATGAAGGTCAGAAAGTACTCTTGTATAATTCTCGGCTACATCTTTTCCGGGAAAATTACAATCTCGATGGACCGGCCCATATTTTGTAGAAGAAGTTTTTCCACATGGGGCTATTGAGATAGAGAATGCGGCGAATGGTAACTGTTTTAAAGTGAAGGGACAACACCTTAAACCATTCGTTGAAAAAATTGATTCCGAGGACATGTCCATCACTCTGGATGATCTTGTGTATCAGGATGATTGATCTCCTAGTCTGACGGAGGTATAGCGTAGGATTTTGTTTGATTTTTTTGTTTTAGGTTTATTTCATTAGTAGTTTAGTCGTCGGAGTTGTATACTTCCATGATCGACTCTCTCAGGTACTATTGTTCTCACTCTCTCTTATTTTTGCTCTCATGTTCATGCTCATTACATATCTCTTTACATTGAGGACAATGCAAGATTTGGTTAGAGGGTGAGATGAGATTCATCATCTAGCAGTTTGTAGACATTTCGAGCATTATTTGTTGAAATTTTTTCAATTTCTAAAACTTCAAAACTCCTTTAGCAAATTTTGTTTCTATACATTTGGGATGATACGAGTATAAGAAAAGGAGATATGAAGTGAGTGATGTTGCAATTTTTGAACTGCCCTTAATATAATGATTTTATATGTGAATTCCTCTATTTATATGATTGATAGAAAATTTGAACACTTTTACACCTAGTTCACATTACACGATTTTCATGGTTTGAAAGGATTATGTGATTCGTGGATTAGCTAGACTTTGACTTAAGGTGTTGAGAAACCAAGTCGGGGTACTTTGTCCATCCTTGTTCATGGAAAAATAACGAAAGATATGGATTTCTAAAAATCCTATCTAATATGTATAAAAAGGAAAGGGACGATGAAAATATGAGAATGATGGAGAATATGGTGGAAAATTCCGAAAATGGCTGCCTATTACCAACAGGGGGATGGTCTACCCGTAACCAAGGCCGGAAATGGGACGTAGTGTGAAAGCCATCGGAAGGACGGTAAAGAAAATTCCTATCATTGGCTTGATGGTTGATCTGAACACCTTGAGATTCATGGTTTAGTTTATCTATGAAGAAGATAGTCCTAGAAACTCATGAGATGAACAGTCACTATGCACACTAGGTTAAATTTCTTCAAGTTCTTCTATTTATTAATCAATCAGCGAGAATTTCATATAAACACTATTTATGTTTTGAGAGTTTAAGGTTTTAACTTCTATCACCTAATTTTTCTAACTCTTACACTTGTGTGTCTTGGGATGTATAGAAGAATAGTTTCTGAAGGAGAGTTGGTTTTTAGAGATTTGATCTTGCTTCACGCATGTTTTGCGCTGGACTAGCAAAATGCTGGTTGGGGGGTGTGTTGAGCCTCCAATTTATACATGATCTAGCCCATTACATCACATTATATACATGGTTTGCATGTTTAAAAGACTCATCTAATGCTTGTTTTGTGGTTATAGGAATGAGAGTGACTTCGCCCAATTGGTGACAAAAAAGATCCATTTAGAGCCCTCGGATGAAGACCTAAGGTGAGCCAAAGAACAAAGAAGAAAGCAAGGAAAGAAGTGAAGAGAGGAGAGAAGAAAGAAAGAAGAAAAACAAGGTCCGACCGGTCCTGACCGGTCGGCCAAGGAGGCCATGACCGGTCTTGATCGATCAGCCAACCTTATGAATCACTCCAGCAACTATTGGGGGACGCTGCCAACAGGTTTGACTGGTCTTGACCGGTCGGCCATAGCCCCCAGGACCTCTCTGCACTCTTGGACTGTTTAAGGACTAGTCCGACCGGTCAAGACCAGTCGGCCACTTATATTACACTGAAAATTAGCAGTTTCTATTTGAAGCCCCAACTTTTGTGCACAATTGCGTAAGTATTGCACAATTCTGGAAGATTCGGAGGCGGTAGGGCCTCTCCACTATAAAAGGGGACCTAGGGATCATAGCTAAGGAATCCTGAAAGAAATTGGAGGTCGTGGGAAGTGAAGGAGAGCAACGTGGAGCGTCCACAACTCTGTCGATTTCGGTTTTTCTAGTTTTTATGTCTTTTTCATTGAGTTCTAGTTGTAGTATGACAATGCTCAGCTAGAATCTCTCAGCTAGGGCTGAGAGGTGAAGCTCGTAGCTAATTTCATGTTTAATTCAGTTTGATTCAAGTACTTTCACTTTAAGTTTGAATTTTGAATGTTCTAGTTCATATAAAGTTAATATTTTTAGAAGTATTATGAGAGGTCATGTGCTCCGGACATGGATTCCTTGCAATTCTCTGAGATTATCATGTTTTGCTTGATTAGATTCGAATTATGGTAATCCTTGAGCATGCCGTAGTCCATAGGCATGGCTGTTACTTCGAAGGCTATGATTTCGAATGCTATGGGATTGTATACGATTAGAACTTGGAAGTTCAACTTAAGTGGGATTGAATGTGTTTCAATGATTTATCTTCCAACTAGATGAGAGATAGAACTTCAAATCTAGTTGTTTTTTATGCTTGGATTGATTGGATTGATATGGGATTGCTACAAGTGGATCCTTGAAAGCCTTAGTTCCTTTAAATACTAATTTTTCTTAAGTTACTGTCTTGAGTTAGATTTCTTAATTGAATCTCCAAATTATTTTAATCCAAGTTGCTGGAATAGTTTCAAATTTTTTTTCTAATTCCCTGTGGATTGACCTCGGTCTTACTGATTATTATTACTACATCGCAGACTTACACTTGAGGCGAGCGAACACCGTGCAAGTCTCCAATGAGCACCCTAAAATTGTAAAGTCTCAAATGTAAAGTCACCGTCAACTGGTAATGAAATCCACAACGACAGCAGCCACCATGGCCGGTTGTGATACAATATAATCAGATGAGCCAAGCATACATGATGCGATGAATCAAGTATACAGTATGAGTGCTGACATGTGGTCAATCTACCACAAAGGCAAGAGGGCAATCTAGTCCAACCTATTTGAGATAAGTTTAACATGAGAGGACACATATGAATGGTTGAGTCATAGTGCGGGAAGTCGCTGGCCAGGGAATCTCGCACCAAGGGCTATAAGGTATGCTAAGCTATTCCTACCATACAGTGTAAGCCAGGGTGATAGACTCATGTCCTCGAATAATCCCATACCTATTGGAGAGGTTCATGACAGAGGGCACGTGAATTACATTTGCGCGACTACATCTCAAATGCTATATGAATGCGTTTATGCCCTAGTGGTCCCCAACTATTAATGGGTGAATCAAGATGCATACTCATTCTACATGTAGGATAGTCGTTAAAGCATATAATATATAAATCACATAAAAGCATTTCAAACAACACTACGTGTGGCAACAGATATACTAAGAACAACATAAAAAGATAATTCACTTATAACACAAGCAAATATAAAGAGGTAGGATCATAGATGGACGGTATACAACAACACAGAGGGTCCAACAATCGGATGGTGTGGATCAAGCCTCAAAATCAGGATGACCCAAAAGAAAAGGAAATAATTAGAAGCACAACCGACACATCGAAGGTGTAGACCCTACTTAGGTGACAAGAATAAAATACACAAAATCATGCTGGGCCCCATGGTCCGGCAATACAAACAAGTACTTATCAACAGGTGGTCCATAGAGGGACGGCACGGATATGAGATACATACCATAGGATGAGCTGCAAGATAGATGAACAGAGAGACAAATGACATGGTAATCTTGAGATAGATAGAAAACATGATGAGGTTCATAAAAGGATGGTGGATCTAATCCATACATCAAGATAGGCTCCAGACAATGGACGACCTAGGTGATAAACCAACACCAAGGATGTACCTCAAACTCATCCCAAAAGGTAAATGGACGGTGCGGATGAGATACACACGACTCTGTGGTCCTAATAGCTGGGTACAAGGGTAGGACACACCTCACGGGGTGAGTAAAAAAGGCGGGTTTAACAGGGCTAGTTAATAAGGTGAGTTAACGAGGCGGGTTGACAAGGTGGGTCAATGGGGTGAGTCAACAAGGTGAGTCATATGACTTGGATCAAGCGGACTTTGGAGATTTTGATGCATCCAGATCTATGTGACCTTTCAACAAGGGTTTACACAACTAATCATCAAGGTGGGTCTATGGAATAAACAACATGATCATATAAACACATACACTAAGGTGGTCCCAAGGCCATCCCACACTACATATATCTTGGTAGGGTCCATTCATTTGGACAATTTGGATCAAGCCCAATATCAAGGCGGTTCTAATGGATGGCCAGACATACACATCACACCACAGTGGCCTATGGCTGACATGGATACAACACATGCATGACAAGGTGGACCCCGCAGTTGGGGATAACCGTACAAAGGCATGGGGAAGGCACATACATCAAGTGGGCCTGAATGGTTTGGGATCAACCCGATGTTTGTGCTTTCCCTCTAAACAGGTGAGAAGGCAAACAAACACCATGGTGGGGTCCACACGCCATATGTGTGGGACCCCACCCACAGTTGGGTGACTTTATGAACAAGAAGGATGGTAAAATAAACATTACAGATGGGCCTGGGGAAGTAATTTCCAATGGTAGGCATTCAATCACCCCATTTCCTATGTGTTGCCTACATAAAACTGGGCCCTACGCCTCTACCAAGATAGACGGCAGGGTACACAACACATCCATCAAGGTGGGACCCCAAGATGGGCCCCATAGCCTTTGGTTGGATGGAAAAATAAACATCACGGTGGCCCCAAAAGGAGTTTCAATGGTGGGCATCAATGACCACTATTTCCAGCGGTGTGATCCACTTGAGCTTTGGATTTGTCTCATTCTAGGGCCCATGGCTTAAAATGATATGGAAAAAATAGATAGGCGGTATGAACAAAACAGATACATGATGGTGGGACCCACAGGGTGGGCCACTTGCTGGGCAGCGTGCCAACCACGTTGCTTACAGCGTGGCACCCAAATGGGGCCTAAAAGTCTTGAATCAAGCTAATATTTATGTTTTCCCCCTCATCCAAACCCATGCCACTGGTCTAGATGGCAAACAAACATCAAGGTGTGCGTTAGGAAGGCTACAATGGTAGGCTTCATTGTCCACACTGTTTTCAATTGTGTGGTCCACCTAAGAGTTGGATATGTCCCATCTTTAGGCCCCAGCCCTAAAATGAGCTGGAAAAGGGGGTGGACGGCGTAGATAAAACATATACATCCAGGTGGGCCCCATGAGGTGGGCCCCTGTTGGACAATGTGCACAAGCACGCTGCCTGCAGGGACCCCAAGAGGTTTTGGATCACGCTGATATTGGTGTTTTCTCTTCATCCTGGCCATGCATGGCCAAGGAGAGGTCATTCATGATCTTTGACCAGGTTGGACGGAAAATAAACATCAAGGTAGGCCATATAAAAGTTTCAATGGTGGTTATCATTGTCCCCGCTGTTTTCAATGGTGTGGCCCACCTGAGATATGGATCTTTCCCAAAATGAGGCCCATGGCCTAGAATGATCTAGAAAAAAGGATGAATGACATGGATTAAATACATACATCATAGTGGGTCCCACGAGTGGGGACCCCACACCTTCCTCTATTGAGTCCTGGTGCTGGAAATTTCTATCGTCTCTAACGCTGGGAGCATCCAGATGTCTGGACATTTTTTTTTCTTTTTTTTAATAAGGTGGGGCCTATGTAGGGAGGATCCAATGCTTCCATCAAATTGGCCAGACTATGGCGGCCCTAAAGAGCCATGACTTGGGCAGGTTTGGTTGTGTAAAATCATTATAGTGGGCCTTAAAAATGTTTCGACAGCTGGGTTTGTTTCTTTCAGCATAGCCCACTTGGGTATTGGATCTTCTTCATTTTCAGGCTTCAACCCTAAAATAAGATGGACAATCAAATGGACAGCGTGGATCAAACATATACATCAAGGCGGGGTCCACAAGTGTAGCCCCCAAAAACAGATGGACAAAGTATATCACACGTAAACATCACAGTGGGGTCTGGACGTTAGATCTGTCTCATTTTTAGACTCATGTCCTGCATGATACAGCTAAATAGGTGGGTTGTGTGGGTATACTGCACATACAACTACATGGGGTCCACGTGTGTGGCCCACCAAGCTTGGAGATCAAGATGATATTTGTGTTTTCTCTTCAACCAGGCCTGTGTGACCGGCTGTTCACACAGGCCCTATTATGGGCAACAAGGTGGGTCTACATGGTGGATAGCATGGATGAACTACATACATTATAGTGGGCCGTATATAATAGTTGAGAGAGGGAGAGAGACATGTGATGGGAGGACCCCACCACTATGGGCCTCCTAGCAAAGCATGGATTTCATATACATTGAGATGGGTCCCACCCTCATGTGGGCCCTCAAATCATAATCAAGGGTGGGGATTCCATCCCCACCAAAACAAAGGTCTATATGACCCCAAATCAACAAGTTACATAGCAAATAAACATCATGGTAGGCCATTGGCCACACCAATTATGCCACAAAATGGGTTCCCAAGTGGGATGCACACCATCAAAAGGTGGGACTCATTTGAACCCTAGATTCTACACAAAAACCTAAGGGGAACATGGATGCACTCACCTTTCCTTCTCTTCTTTGACTCCTTGGACTCCTCTCCTCCTAAGCTAACTTTTTAAGGGTGGATGATGAAGCTTGGAAGTTTGGATGGATATGATGGAGGGTGGGGAGATGGGTTTCTCTCCTTGGATTTCCTTTCTTTTCTCTCTCTTATCTATTTTTTTTTTCTAGCAAATGGGAATGTGAAAACCCCCATACGTATGCCCCTTTGTGGTAGAATTTTTGGTATAGAAATGGGATTAAAATGGTAGAGAGGGGTAGGAAGGGAAGTGAAAAGGTGAGAGGAATGATGGTTTGTAGCTAGGGGTAGGGTAGGTGTTGAATTTAAAGCTTATCTTGGATGGGAATGAGAGAGATGTAAGGGTAGAATGAGAAGTTGTAGGGATTAGGTAGTACTTTAGTAGGGGCATTTTTGGATTTTGGCATGAGGGGTGATGGATTGATGGAAAAAGGTAATGGGGGTAGATGGGAGGTTGATTGATGGATTGATGGAAAAAGGTAATAGGGGTAGGTGGGAGGTTGATTGATAGATTGATTAGACTTTTTTGGGATTTGAGCAAAAACTTGTTCATTCCCCAAGTGTAGGGTTACGAAGTAATAATAATTCGGAAAGACCGAGTATCATTCCCACAGAGATTTATGAATGCGTATTCTCAGAATTTGTCTAAAGCAACTAATAATTAAGATCCTATTAAGAATTAAAGCTGGAAAATAGTGATTTGAGGTAAAACAGTGAATGTGTAAAGTAATATCAATCTAAAAAGGCACTAGAGCGCTAAGGATCCACTTTTGATAAGTTTAAATGCATCAACACAACTAGATCTCTCATAACTCAATCGGAATCGAATTCATATCTCTATCCGATCGGAATATAGAGCGGTTCAATCAACAATTATCTAAAACAGTTGCTCATTCATTGATTCGATTCCCACAACAATACTCAGGCCTTGGGCACACTCAATTGTGTACGCCAAGCATCTTTCCAATCTAGTTGAGATTCACAATCATAGCTTTCATCAAATCTTGTCACTAGACTTGATTATAATCAATGATTAGAACTCTAATTAAATCAAAATCAATCAGCAAACAACTAATTCAGATTATAACAAAAGATAAGAACTTTAGTTGAATGAGTTCCCACATGAAGATCAAGCCATTGTACACAAGTCAATCAAAGGGTCTACCATGCCCTGAGTCGATGATAGATCAATGAACTACACAAGCATAAACAATGCTCAGAATATAAGCTACTAAGTTCAGAATCACTAAGAATCACATGAGCCCGGAGTCATCAAGAGATCAAAGTAAAACCAGACTAGTACTTGATTCAAACTCATATACTGAACTAAAATTCTTCAATTAAAACATAAAAAGGAAACCTAGGTTGCATCAATCCATTAAAAACAAATCAAAAGCTTCACCTCTTAGCCCTAGCTAAGAGGTTTAGTTCATCTCTAACATCCTTGAACTAAAAGCCTTAAAAACATAAAAACTACTAAAACTAGAAGAAAAACTAAGAAAACTTGAAGTAGAATCCGTCTCCTAAGCTTCCTTGATGATCCCCACGTCCTAGCATGCCCTGGTATGAAGAGGAGAAGTTCCTTTTATACATTGGTGCGGAAGATTCCAGATTGCGCAAGGAATTACGCAATTACGCAGAGAAAATTGGAGCTTCACGCACAAGCTTTGTTACGCTGACGACCGGTCGCACGACCGGTCTGAGCTCCTGGACGACCGGTCTCAAAACCGCAAAAACAGTCCAGTGAGTTTTGTGTTTCTGGACTACTCTTGACCTGTCTGGCGACCGGTCTAAGAGGAGAAAAATAGTACAAAAAATACACTGTAGACCTGTCTGTCGACCTGTCTGACGACCGGTCTACAGACAGATCTAAGAACAAAATTTTAGATTTTTCTTCTTTGTCTCTTCTCTTTCTTTCTTGCTTCTTTCTTCCACCTTTTGGCACTTGTTCTATCGATCTTCAATGCATACAAAGTGACTCTTTTAACTATGAATTAGTGAAGTCTCCCTCTCATTCCTACAATCACAAATCCATGCATTAGAATAGTCTTTAAACATAAAGTCCATGCATAATGAGTGATAAATTGGGGTTAGAATATGCACAATTAAGAGCTCAACAGGGGTAGGAAGGGAAGTGAAAAGGTGAGAGGAATGATGGTTTGTAGCTAGGGGTAGGGTAGGTGTTGAATTTAGAGCTTATCTTGGATGGGAATGAGAGAGATGTAAAGGTAGAATGAGAAGTTGTAGGGATTAGGTAGTACTTTAGTAGGGGCATTTTTGGATTTTGGCATGAGGGGTGATGGATTGATGGAAAAAGGTAATGGGGTAAGATGGGAGGTTGATTGATGGATTGATGGAAAAAGGTAATAGGGGTAGGTGGGAGGTTGATTGATGGATTGATTAGACTTTTTTGGGATTTGAGCAAGTGGGGCCTGCGTCACACATGCGTTGCACGGTCTACCTCGGATTGTGCAAATGAGCGTAACTTCCACACCGAGTATCGCAATTGGGCGTGCCGTGCGACATTGGATCGCAGCGCCGATACGGTCGCCAGGGTATAAGTCTTGGGTTGTTGCAGTAGTAAAATAAGCTTGTGATTAAACATCGTCTGTCTGTCTGCACATGTAACCGCTTAATGCATTTTTCGAAGGAGAAGCCGTACATGATTAAGCCCTCATTTATGAGTGCTAGCTTTCCACAGCTTTTCGACCGGGAGGAAATGAAGCGGTGCCTGCCACGTGTCTTCGGAGTTAATGACCATGCCCGTTTGACTGCCGTGCCAAATGAATGGTCGTCGCATGTCGCCCAAATCTTGAAGGAATGATTGCTTATAAATATCTGAAGCCTGTGGAGGTTTCTTCATTTTAAAAAAAAAAGTCCTTCTTCTCTCCCTGTTCCTATCTCTCTCTGGCGTGACTTTCAGTTTTTTTCTTTGAGGTATTCCCCTTTCCTTGTGTTTCTTTCTTGAACGACAATGGTGAGGGATTCCGATGACGAAGTTGTCCCTTTGGGGGATGCAACTCCTGATTCCACTTCCTCAAACAATGTAAGAGTCCCTGCAGGGAGATACTCTGCGTCCGAGTATCCTTCGATAATGATGGAGGAACAATTAAATGAGTTACGGGAACGATTAAGTCATTCTCCGGTTACTTAAAGAGGTAGAGACTTCGAATTCTCCATCTCCGAGCTACGTGGCTTTGTATGACTATTTTTTCATTCTTGATGTGTGTCTTCCCCTTCACCCCTTTATCTGAAACATACTTCGTATTTATAAAATTGTCCCTAGACAACTCATCGTAAATGGCTCGAGGGTTGTTCTGAGTGCTTTTGTTCTCTGGAAACAAGCCGGAAATGAAGATTTAACAGCTGAAGAGTTCCTTAAAATGTTTTAACTCAAGAAGGCTCCTTCCAGTGAGGGTTGGTATTATCTATGCTATTGGCACCGAGATAATTATGTTTTGGGAAAACCCACTTCGAATTACCCTGGGTGGAGGAAACGGTGGTTTTATGCCTCAGGAAATTGGAAATCTGACGTGGGGTCCAACCCTGGGGGCCATAACGTTAGTCGCTTCTTTGGTGAAAGTGGGTAGATCTTCATTTCGCCACAATTTTCGTGGTAGTTTTAATCTCTTATTTACTCAACTCTGCTCGTGTTCGCAGGTATTCCCACTGGACGAAAGTCTAATATGAAAGGGGGGATTAACGAGAAGATCGTTAAAATTTACAAACTATTGGTTAGCAATAGGAACATCGAGTCCACCCTCTCGCTTCCACGACTTGCTGCTTCCGGATTGATATCTCAAGAGGAAGTCACCATGGTGAACGTTGGTGAGAAGAGAGGATTGCTGCCCCACCTGATAGGTACCACCTTGAAGAGACAAAAGAAGACGACCGCCGGTCCATCTCATCCATCTGGTCGGTTGGATGAGCCTGCCCGAGGCTCGCAACCATGAAACCCACTTCCTGAGACTATGACAAATGCTTCGGTTGTTCCTCCAGAGCCACCGGTTATTGACATCATTAATAACTCCCCGAGAGGCAACGAGGCGGGGCCGAGTCATCCCTCGAGTGAAGGGCATCGCGAGCCTGATGTTGCTCGCGAGTTGGTTCCTGCTCGTGAGCCATCTATTGCTCATGATGCGAGCATTGTTGGGCTGGTCGTGGCTCAGCCATCTGGAGTTGGGACGTTCAATATCCCAAGTCACTTGCATCCGATTTGCAAGTTTATATTTGATAACATCACCCCGCAGACTTTTGGTACTCTTCCCGAGCCTAGTCCTAAGGATCTCTCTCTAGATGCGGGGGTGAGGATGATCCAGGTAAAAATATTTCAATTTTGACTTGTTTTCTCCTTCCTCCCTTTGTTTTTTGGATCCTTGTTCCTTTGGTAACTATTTTACTCCTTGAACAGGGACTAGACCTCATTATACGGACGAGAGGTGATATTATCGCTGCTTGCAGTATCATTGATGAGGTTGAGGAGAAGAGACTTGCTCTGGAGAAGGGGATCCAAGGAAGGGATCAAGTCATCAAATCTCGTGAGACTCTGATCGTGAAGATGAATGAGGACAGAAAAATCCTCATTAAATTAATCAAGGTCTTGACCGACAGATATCAAACTTTGGATACGAACTTCGCGAGACTCATGGAGATGAAGGAGAAGATCGAGAAAGAGAGAGAGAGAGAGAGAGAGAGAGAGAGAGAGAGAGAGAGAGAGAGATCTTCCGCCAAGATAAAATTTCTCTGGAGCAGCTCGCTGAGAGTAGGTCGCGACTAGAAGAAGTCAGCGATAGCTTGGAGAAAGAAAGGTCTATTCTCGCGCAGCTCAAAGATGATTCCATTCATTGGGAGGAGGAGAGAGTGGCCTACGTTAAAATGGTATCTGAAGAGGGACCCCGAGCGATCATGGAGTTCCTTACTTCATAGTTGTATGATGACGAGCGGTACGAGTCATACGATGCTGGTCGCGACTTCGCATTAAGAGTAGTGAAGCAGATATCTCCATCATTCAAAATGGAGGAATTCGAGAGGGTCGCGGCCGTCGTCATTGCTGAAGAGAGGGCAGCCGCTGAAAATGAAGCTACGGAAGCTACTTAAGCTGCGCGGGTTCCCAAGGTGGGCCCTGAGGTCAAGAGTAGCGCTCCTCCTCCAAGTGACGCTCAGGAATGAGCACCTCCTCTCTTTTCTTTTTTCTTTTTATGTTGATCTTGGTCGTCCCCTTCTTCTTATTGTAAAAACAATTTTAATGTTTCCCTTTGAATGAACTCCTAATAGAAAGAATCATTTTGACATTTTGGCTTCTTCTAGCAATAAATTATTTGTATGTTGAATGCGCAGATATTTAACTCATGAAAAATGAGTTAGGCTCAATCCGGAGGTCTTGGTGACCACGTCTACATAGAGATAGACTGATCTATCGATTGAGACTTTGACTCTGCAATAAGCAGAAGATTTGGTTAAGAGAACGTTTGTTCTCTTTAGGGCTGTTCTGGTCCAAAGCGGAACAGTGACCAAATTATGAGATTTATAGTTGATTAGCCGTAATGAAAGGAATGATCTTTATTCAAACGTGATTCGTGTGCTTAATACATGAATGTTTTATGGATAATATTGAAGTAGATGCTCCACGTGCCAGGGGCGATGTAGTAGTCTTCCTCGCATGTCTTCTAGATAATATGTACCTGGTCGTACAACCGTGATAACCCGATAGGGGCCTTCCCAATTTGGATCTAACGAACGAGCGAGTGTTCCAAGATTTTGTCTAAGCACCAAATCGTCAAGCTGAAAAGCTCTGGGTTTGACCATTGCGTTGCGGTAATGAGCTATACGCTGTTGGTAAGCTGCTACTCAAAGTTGGGATGCGTCCCTTCTTTCTTCCAAAAGGTCGAGATGAAGCCTCGGACTCTTTTCGTTGCTCGCTGGGTCGTATTGCTCCATTTGATATGAGGGTACTTCAACTTCAACTGGAACAATTGCTTCGGTACTGAATGCTAGAGAGAAAGGGGTTTCTCCAGTCGACGTACGAGTCGTCGTTCTATAAGCCCATACGATTTTAGGCAGAAATTCAGGCCACATAGCTTTACGCTCATCAAGTTTAGTTTTCAGATGATGTTTGATAATCTTATTGACTGCCTCAACTTGTCCATTAGCCTGAGGATGATATGGGGAAGTTCGAATACTTTATATCCTCCATTTTTCACAAAACTTGGAGAATACAGCGTTGTCAAACTGTCACACCCCAAATCCGGGGACCGAGCTCACTAAATTTCCAATCGCCGACCTTGGTGCCAACAGCCTCCGTAATACCCCATTCTCAGCTCCTAGCTCTCATATGCCAGGTTCCGATCCTGGGATCTCACCAGGAGGATTTTCAGGATAATTTTTTTTTTTTTTTGTAAAGGAGTATAATCAAAACCATAAAACATCATCAGATATCCACTATATAATTTGTTGAGTACAGTGCTGGAAAGGAAAATACAAAATGTAGCAAATGCCCAAAATATCAGGTACATGAACCAAGCTCAACGCTGCTGATGTGCCCTAGTACCTGCAGAGTAAACAAACGCGCATAAGCTTCCTACGAAGCTCAGTAGAGTGCGTGTGTGCTCGTGTGATGCATATGGCAAGTATACAAATATCAGAGTAAGCAAAAGTGATAGAGGGCTAAGTTACCAAGTTCATGAATGCTATCAGCCATCCCAAGGCTATGTGATTCAGAGGCCTACATGGCCGAGTGTTACATGCTAGAGATGCAATGCAAGCACATTAATCCTCAACTAATCCACATATCAAAATGGTTCTCATCTGGGACATCAACGGGGTCTAGTACACTCTGATATTGGCCGCCGCACATCGCGTGCATAACCAAGCGAGTAGAAAAGACCTCACTATCCACCTCGTCAGTGGTATGCCAATGCCCACACGGCTCACCGATAGCGGACCCATTTCACGAGCTGGTCAGACTCGACCTAGCTTATAACCCACTACACCCAGGCGGATAAGGTCACACCCCTTTCCAACCGACCTCGGCACAGTGGGAGACGCGACCTGCTGGTATTTGGCACTTGGGCGCTCATGTTATCCACTCGGTCTCGACGTTGGAGCATCCTACTGGTACCATAGGGTTTAGTGACTTTCACCCAAGGACATCTATAGCGCCCACGTGCTAGAACATGTTTCCGGTGTCTATTACCGCCAACCACGATGTGACTATGGTGACCACCACCCTGATGCTGCTAGGGTGTGAAGGCGATCGTGACATAATAATGTGAAATGCATGAGTCATACAATCCAAGTCATGTACCAAACTTACGCATACTGCGCAATCATGTGGGGCGACCCTGTCTCGCACGCGTCCCCTAAGTATAACAAGCCAACTAGAATATGCTATCCATAACAGGCATACAAATGATGCATATGGGCATATAAATGAGCATGGTACTCATTATACTAAACATGTTATCAGTGTGAAGTATCAAGCTAAGTATACTAGCATGTTACCAAACATATCATGTAATGTTGGCCTTAAATGGCCCAATATATATACAGAGAGTGGGACCCAGACTATCGGCCCCATTGGAAATGTAAAGGTCTTCGTGGCATAGCCCACTTGAGACTATATCGGCCCCATACTTGGGCCTGCACATACAAAGTAGGCCGACAAAATAGGTTTATGGCTTGGATGAAACATGTCACTACAAGAAAATTGGCTTTTGCCGGCAGTCAAAACCGCTGGCAAAGACTTAAAAACCCGCCAGTAAAAGATTTACCGGCATAGACAGGTGCCGATAAAAGCAGTGTCGGTAAATGATTCATCGGCAGTCAATTCTTTTCACCGGCATTTGTGTTTCTCGCCCTTATATTGTGAACTTTTACTGGCAGTCTACAGCTTTGTAACGACGCATTTGCAGGCCCAGGTAAATCCTTAAAAAGCTACAGGAAAGGTGCAAATGGGCGCTGGGAAAACTATGAGCACCAGTCTGTGCAATCATTGATGAAAAAAATCTTCTTTGGTTGGTGCATATTGTAACCTGTATTTATTTTTATTTTTTTTACATATTTAAAACATAAAACAAAAGCTGGACTACTTTACTATATATATATATATAGACACACACACACACCAATGAGTTTTAAATAGTTCTGATTACATAATACATTAAAAGAAATTCTCCATCCAGCCAAACTAGCATAACCACTGCAGAAGAGATCTTATGATCATGGATTCCTGATCTTGCATCAATATTTCTAAATCATGTTTCCGACTCTCTTGTGCTTCCGGACTATATTCGAAATCACGAATTTGGAAAAAAAAAATCACAACATCATGCTTTCATACTTAATAACTTGAATATACTATGCGTGTGTGTGCAGATTTAGTACCTTAATTATCACATAACAGATTCCATGTTTTATCATATTCCCGAAGATGGGTCCACCTACATGAACAAGTAGAGAGTCCAATCAATCAATATGGACTGTCCATCATCTCCAACTCATAAATGATGGGGCACCATGTGAAAATCACACTGATTGGCAATAAAAGAAAATCTAATTATCTAATCCGTAGCCTGTAAAATAGGTGGTCCAGATCATCTATGGAAAAATAGAGGGCATAGAAACAAAGTCCGGAAGTTATTATTGTAGAGGTATATGAATTGCGGTTTATGCAATTACACTTTGAGATACATGTAAAGTTGTGGTGTATCTCAAAGTCCGGAAGTTATTATTGTAGAGGTATATGAATTGCGGTTTATGCAATTACACTTTGAGATACATGTAAAGTTGTGGTGTATCTCAAAGTCCGGAAGTCACGTGGAGGAGCTAAAGTTGTTGGAGCATACATCTGAAAACAACTGAGATGTCAGTGATCTAGATAGGGGAAAGAAGTGATGGTTCTGATAATGGACAGAGATGGGCTAAAGTTGTACTGCTCTTACCAACCTGCATGTATATTAGTTCAATTGTCCCTCTGTTTCCAGCGGGAAACATGGTGAAGACTTCAAGGCTCCGGCAATGCCGGAACCAAGATAGACGATCTTTGTGATCTGTCAAAGGATGGAATTGAATTACTGGTTTCGCTCTTGAAAATAATCAAAATGCATTTATCCCAAAACCTTGAAATGTTCACTAAGTCTAGCAAACGAGGGCATAAAAACTCTCTATAGATGCTTTCCAATCAATTCAAAATTTTAAAAGTGGCCTTCATCTTTTTTTTTTTTTTTTGAAATAGGATTCCAATTTCCAAAGGAAGAAAATGTATTTTCTCACCTTTTCTGTTGCAAGAAAAGCTTTTTTCTTTCACCTTTTTCTCACTTCTTTTCATTCTTTTTGTTTCAGGAAGAGAATAGAAGCCCTCCTCCAACGAAAGGGTGAAAGCGTGCAACATAAACAAGCCCAGTTGCAAGCAAGACCTATTTGGCTACCACTGCAAAAGGGGGGAGGGGGATTATGGCTGCACCGATACGGTCTAGTTCGAACGGCTGCCTACATACGCAAAAAGGTGGTTTGGGATCAAGCCACTACGTAGTTCTTTTAATATTCAAATTAGAACATTTTACGCATAAGAAGAGGAAAACTCATAACACATCATAGTAGGTGAAAGAAGAGGTAACTAAATCACAAATAAGTAGTACTTACCACATAAGAATTTATGTATGCTTTGCATCGAGAGCATCGAATAGGCCTGCTTTCTCCCAAATCCACAGCCTAAAGAAGAAAAGTTTATATATGTAGCAAGCAATGATAACTCACACCAGATTCTAACCCCACATTACAAATAGGACTTTAAACAAGATAAACATTGGCCCCAAGATAAAACAAATAGAAAAAATTTATCTAGCAAAAAAACTTGTGAGTCAAGTAAATTTACCAACTATACCCAAACCATATACATGTTCTCAAAATGAAAGAAGTTTTCAGAAATAACAAAATAAGAGATGAAGTAAAGTTCCTGTTAAACAAGAAAAGACCATACCACTAATAGCAGAAACAATTTATCTAGACAAAAAAACCTGTGAGTCAAGTAAATCTACCAATTGTACCTAAACTGTATATATGTTCTCAAAATGAAAGCAGTTTTTCAGAAATAACAAAAAGGGAGACCCCTCCATTAATTAGCTCAATCCATATCTTCCTACAACCTACAAAACAAAATAACAAAAAGAAATGAATTAGTATTCACAATCTCGTACAAGAAGTTCTATTACATATGTAAAAATAAAAATGAAAAACTATTCTTACTATACACATAAACTCGTTGGTCAGGCAATACTCGTACCAATTGCTTTCCCAATTGTTTTGTATCATCCATGTGGTCTTATCAAAGCCTCTTGACGTACCATTGCCACCTGAATAGATACTTCCCAATAACCAATTCCAAGTTGGAGGCCCCCTACTTTTGTGAGGGGATCCTTGTTCAAAACAACTCCTTTAGCGACAGTAACCCCATGTTTCACGATACTAGTAAGAAGAACCTCGGTCACATCCTACAAATGAAATTCACTATTTGACAAAATGTATTATATTAAATCACAAAAGAACACAATAAACTCAAAACATAATAAAAGAACTATTCATATGGTGTGAGGATTTACCCTGACACTAGCACAAGATGTAGTCTTCCCCTTATTCGTCGAATGTCTCTGCAAAAGATAAATCAATGTCAATCATCATATACCAATTGAACCATATATAATCTAGGACATAGTATATATGTAAATATATACATATATATACCTGAGGGGTTGGAGCCAAGTGGCTTGATGATGAGGATGGTTGGTTTGGGTTGAGATTAGCTGAAACCATGGCCAGGTTAATATTTGAATTCATCATGGCGGACATCAGTTGCGCCACGGTTTCTTTCAAGGACAACATTTCAGCCTCTCTTTCAACATCTCTAGCTTTTAGGGATGATATTTCAACCTGCAATCCCTCATATCGTTCTTGTCTCCTCTGAGCAGTGGAGGTCATCCTTTGCTGGCTGCGTGTTATGCCCCACGAATCGGAATGAGATGGACCTAACCCGTAAGTGTGAACACGGCCATGTCAATTTTCTCCCATGACTTTAGAGAATATATCATTCCTCGCAATGCTGCTCTGTGAGGCCTTGGTCTGCTTAGAAATTCATTCATTGAGTTGTGCCTGCAATAAAAAAAAAAAAAAAAACAGCGGTTTAGATTGTATAATGATAAAGTAATAGGCTAATCATAGTTAGCTATATATGAGAGAAAAATTCAAAAAAGGATAAAACCTAACAATTAGATACATGAACATACCATTGCTATTGATGAGGCCTCATCCACAGGCCTCCCATTCCTGCATGTATGAGTTAATATGAACATATCTGCCCGACTCAGATCCTCCCCATTGGCCCTCTTCTTCTTCTATCATTATGTAAACAAGTTGGTAATGAAACCTTACATGACTTCAAGTATTAAATAAATTCATAGAATGAGAGACTAATGTACAATATATAACAATAAAATCCCACATTACCATATGTTAGAACTTAGAAAAAGAGAGGGGAAAGATCAGAACTACTCGTCAGTAGTCCTTCTTTCTTTTTTTCATGTTTCTTTTATTCTGGGGGAATTCTGAGTATAGAGACATTCATAGACAATCATAAGCAATACAAAGCGTATACAAGAGAGAGATATCGCAAGGCGAATTTTATTTCAGAGATTCTGAGATCTTTCACATTCCAGGCTGTGATACTGGTCACGAGCCTTTAATTACATCAACAGTTGATCACCCTTGATTGGAAGGCAAAAGACTAATCCGCCGGGGATTATGGTCTTGAGTTCATGGTCGTAGAGACCTTTGCTTTCTTGTTATGGACTGAGCCACATTTTTTAGACACGTCGGATGTCTATGTCCCATTTTCTTTCGGTATGTCCGGGTTGAGAGACTGTCAGGATTCGAGTGGTGCAACTCGGGGCCTGCGCCTGTTACTGTGAACAGGTGACCGCTGGAATACACGAACCTCGAATGTTGGTCGGCATGACCCAAGGCTCGCGCCCGTACTTTTATGACGGGTGACCTTAGGAAAGCACTCCACAACGTTCCCGAACGAGGGTTTTAATCGAGTGGTGCAACTCGGGGCCCGCGCCTGTTACTGTGAACAGGTGACCACTGGAATACACGAACCTCGAAATGTTGGTCGGCATAACCTAAAGCCCGCGCCCGTATTTTTATGACGGGTGACCTTAGGAAAGCAATCCGCAACTACCTCATCAGCTCAACCGACGGACCCGTTGTCGATGGGTAGGGCATCGACGGTCTTTTCATAGTGGCAGTCCATAGCAAGATGTTTCAAGCTTAGTTAGAACTCTTTGTTTGTGGTTTCTCGTGGTAACCATAACCCCTTAGGTTTAGCCTCGGACCTTTATCCGGGATGAATAGAGCTTTGTACAGTAAAGTAAATGTATTTCTTCTGGAGTCGGGCGACTCGTCTTCGAGAACACTCTTTCTTCTAAGTATTTTCAATGATCTGTTTGGGATCAAGTAGGCTTTATCGAGCCAAGATCTTTTGAGGATTCAAACTGAATGGGCTGGATCGGCTGCTTCGATGCCTGTAAGTGGCTAAGTATAGGGTCCGATGGGTACCCACATATGCCAATTTCTTATGAATAATGGGGATCGGTGCCCCGTGAATGCTTGACTCAGCTGTTGGATAGCCTGAGTACTTCAGCTTTGCCTCGGCGTCTTTGAGATCGTGGTTGATTTCAACTGGCATTAGTCAATTCTCAAGCCAACAGGCACTTCCCAGGGCTAAAAATGACTAAGTGGTGGACCTGTTTGCGGTTTGATTAGAGAAATCGATGAATATTATCGATAACCGTCTTTGAACAGGGATGGATTACGTCCACGAAGATCGCTGTGCGATCGCATTTCGATTTACTTAGCAAAAGTCGATTTCCGGGCCAACAGGGCACTTCCCAGGGCTGGAAATGACTAAGTAGTGGACCTGTCTGCGGTCTAATCAGGGTATTCAGTGAATATTATCGATGACCGACTTGGAACAGGGGTGGATTATGTCCACGAAGATCGCGGTGCGATTGTGTTTCGATTCGCTTAGTAGAAGTCAATTTCCGGGCCAACAGGGCACTTCCCAGGGCTGAACATGACTAAGTAGCGGGCCTGCCGACCGCTTGATTAGGGTATTCGAGGATCCTGAGATCGGATAACCTCGTCGTGGTACATGATTATGGTGTATCATGTCATGTAGAAGAAAAGTTTCCCTCTCGGGCTTGGCCTAATTCCGCTTGATTCTTCTCGTTTTCGGCCATTTTCGGCTCTTTCGGAAGGATTTCCGGGGTTGCCAAATTGGCTAAGTGTTGGTTATTTTGGATCAAAACACTGATTTGGGCCATTTATCATTCACCGTTGGAGAATCTGATCCGGTGGATGGATAGATCTCATCGAGACGCATCCGGCGGAAGTGATTTCATCAAAATCGAATTCCGGACGAAGGCGGGGCACATGATCGAAGGTCCAACCCTCCCCTTAGCGTCCAGGCGCATGGAGGGGCGGATATGCAGGCGCATGTGGTGTTGCACATGCTTCCGGGCGCATGTGGTGGGGACCTGGGCGCATGTGCCATCTCCCGGGCGCATGTGGCCCTGTTTCTCATGGAAAACGGAAGTTCGGGAGGCAATCCCGGCGCATGTGGTGGTGCACATGCGCCTAGACCTCCACCTTGGGCTCATGTCACTCCCAGACTTAGAGAAAATTCGGATTTTCCGGTGGGAAAAGCCGGCGCATGTGGTGGAATAAGCCGGCGCATGTGGGGGATATGCCGGCGCATGTGCCCAGCACTTAGAAAATTTCAGGATTTTCTTCCTGAACTTGGGATTCCGGCGAGGAAATCCCTTTCCGGTGAGGGTTTCCGGCGAGGGAATCCACTCCGGCCAAGGCATCCGGCGAGGGGAGAGAAAGCAAGCGCATGTGGTGCTTACATCACTTTGAGGTCGGTGAGGGATGATCTCGTGCTGATGAAATGAGGTGACTTCACTATTTATAGGAGGGAAATCGGGTTCGGGTCTACCCGGCGGGTATTTCCCGGCGCATGTGCTAGAAACAATATCAAGCGCATGTGAGAAAAATGCACCGGGCGCATGTGGTGGATCCGGGTGCATGTGCTTTACCGGCGCATTTCCCGGCGCTTTTCGGAAAAGTGTTCGGATCACTTCCTTTCACTACTAGGGTGCAAGCGCATGTGGTTAGAGGCCAGGCGCATGTCCTTTGCCGGCGCTTTCCCATTACTTAGCCAGATTTTCAGGATTCCAGCACTTAGAAAATTTAGCATTTCAGCTCCGACGGTGGACCTCCAAAGGACAGCTACCTTTTCTAGACATGCACTCACTGTCGCCAAGCCACTTCTAGGCTATGATTAACCTCCTGAATGAACGGGATGGGGTGTGGAAGTCCAGATGTTGCTAATTTTGGTACTTCCTTCCTAATTTGGAGCCTCCGGGTCGGCTTGTCGTATAGGAACGTTGTTTCGGGGAGCGCGCGCATGGAAATATTTATCGTAATGACTTCAAACTTGCTATTTAAGGGTTTTGGGGTGCTCCGGATCATTTGGCGGTGAAGCGCATGTCCAGTTCCGCTCTACAATGGTAGCTGTAGGCTTACGGACCCCTTTTTGTCAATTCCGGGCAGGGACGAAATGCATTTCGAGGTGCGCGGGCAAAAATATGCATCGAATGACTTCAAAACTTGCAGGTTAAGGGTTTTAAGACATTTCGGATCATTTGGCGGTGAAGCGCATGTCCAGTTTCGCTCTGAAATGGTAGCTGTAGGCTTATGGACCCTTTTTTGTCAGTTCCGGGCAGGGACGAAACGCATTTCGAGGTGCACAGGTAAAAATATGCACCGGATGACTTCGAAACTTGCAGGTTAAGGGTTTTAGGACATTTCGGATCATTTGGCACTGAAGCGCATGTCCAGTTCCGCTCTGAAATGCTGTTTATGGATTTTGGTCGCTACCAAGCGATCAGGGTCGTGCTGGCGTTTTCGGGGCTCTCCCGGCCTCGAAACTTATCCAAATCGTTGCCACTGGACCATGGGATGTCATTTTATAATGGGTGCAAATTTGAGCCCCAACACCATATAAGTACAGGGCATGACAACAAGAATAAAGAGAACTACATGAGCAAAACCATATAGATTTCTGTTGAAAAAGCATTTTAGACACATAGGGTGGCTATCATAGAGCCAGAATAAAAGCAACATCTAGATCACGTTAATCAAATTTATTAGTAGAAAAAAAACATTACTAAATTAAGGAAGAAATGAAGAGCCTAATGATCCACAATAAACAAATCTACAAAAAGAGCATATAATTCAATACTACTATTGCTGTCACCTCCCACAGGCAATTTATTCAGCTCCAAATTGCCCTGTATGAATGAAACATAATAGTTTGCTTTTTCTATCACCAAGAAGGCAGATGCAAACCCAGGAATTGCCATTTGCTTATATTCATAAGTTTCTCTTAACCCACCCACCCAACAGCACATACTAATTTCTTTAATGAGCACCAAACAAAGAAAATTGTTCCTCAAACCTGGGAGGCTGGGATACATGCATGCACGTGCACGCACACACCAGCAGATACCAATCTGCTTCAAAGAGCACAAACAAAGAAAAAACTGATTGTTTCTTATACTTATTACACAACAGATTACATCCAAAAAAAAAAAAAAAACCCACCTCCAAGTTGCTAAAATTTTCTTGGTATTGTAATCCGGGAACAAACTAAAGCAAGAATAAAACAAAAGCGAAAATAGAAAACAACCTCCAAGTTGCCAATTCTGTGAATGCATGAAATACTTTAGCTTTGTTTTTTACCATAGACCACATGTGTGAGTATTGAAAAAAAAAAAAGCACGAACGTACTAACAAACAAACAGATGGCTACAAAGCTAGATGAGAAATTTCCGACAGTAAACCTCTCTTTTGACCATTATTCCCAGCTAAACCTTCAATAGTTTTCTTTCCAAAAGTAAACTTCACTTGTACGGATGGGACATTTTCGGACCGAAATACCCCTGTTGTTAGGATTTATTCCTTCTAAAAAAACATATTTTCTCCTCATTTTTCTCCTCTTCTATATTCAAAACTCATTTTTTTTCTCTCATCTATAGCAAAAAAAGCATCATCTCTTTAGTTTTGAGATCAGTTTTCACTTCAGAGCATTATTTTTCTATTTCTTCAACTCATGCTTCATCGGAAACGAGGTTGTGGTGTGGACCAAGTAAGAACGAAGAATGTGAAATTTTTTTCTCAATGAATGCGTTTTTTTTTAATAATCAAGTCGGATCTTTGTTTATTGCAATGTGTTTTTGCAATAATCAATCTTGTTGAATTTCAATGAGCATATTGATATTTCAAAGATTCGTGATAGCTGTGCTCTTTGAATTACTGTGCTCTTTGAATTTTACATTGTGCTCTTTGAATTTTACAGTGTGCTCGTTGAATTATATCTATATTCTTTGAAATTCAACGAGATCGCGATCAATTTCACCGCGATCTTGTTGAAATTCAACGAGATCGCGGTTAATTTTTGCTTGCTCTATGGCTACAGTTAATATCCGTAGCCTTTAGTTGAAATTCAATGAGATCGCTGTGAATTTCACTGTGATCTCGTTGAATTTCACCGCGATCTTGTTGAAATTCAACGAGATCACGGTGAACTCTATGGCTACATTTAATATCCGTAGCCTTTAACTAAAAGCTACGGATTGTAACCGTAGCTAACGAGATCTCTTTCAAAATTCAAAGAGCACAGAGCACAGTGTTAATTCAACATGATTACTTTCAAAATTTAAAGAGTACAGTGCCAATTCAACGAGATCTCTTTCAAAATTCAAAGAGCATAATGTCAATTTAATGAGATCTCTTTTAAAATTAAAAGAGGACAACAATATGCCAATTCAAAGAGATTTCTTTCCAAAATTTAAAGAGCACAACACCAATTCAACGAGATTTCTTTCAAAATTCAAAGAGTACAATTTCAACGAGTACTCTTTTAAAATTCAAAGAATACTCTTTCAAACACATTCTCAAACTTTTCAACATTTTCCTTCGTTGTGACATTTCAACAAACATGTTGTATTCAAATTCGAAATACAATGAAAGTTGGTTAAAATTCTCAAACATTATCCACATACACTTTACAACAAACACGTTGTATACATATTAGACATTCACATTCCAAAAAACCAACATTCATAAAATAAAATAAAAAACAGTTAAATCTGTGCTCTTTGAAATTCAACGAGATCACGTTGAAATTGACTGCGATCGCGGTGAAAATGACCGATCTCGTTGAAATTCACCGGGATCGCATTGAAATTGAACGCGATCTCCCATTTCAACATTTCAAGTTTACATTGGCATTTCTACAAACAGTTTGTATGCCAAGGTTAACGAACAATCTTAAAACAAAAATCACTCCCAAATATTCAAACGAACCCAACCTAAAACGAAAATCACCCCCAAACATTCCTAAAACATACCTTTCCGTACATCTTGGACGGAGGATCCATAAAAACCGTTAACAACTAAAGATATATGAAGGAAGATGAAGATGAAGATGAGATGAAAATTATGTGTCTCGTTGATTTTCAACGAGATCAACTCAACGAGATCAATTCAACGAGATCGCAGTGAATTTCGAAATGAACAGGGGAGTTTGGTCAGAAAAATAATGGAAGTTTACTTTTGGAAAGAAAAGTATTGGAGGTTTTGCTGGGAATAATGGTCAAAAGAGAGGTTTACAGTCGGAAAAATCTCAAGCTAGATATCAGTCAATAAGGGCCTGTTTGGATCATAAGTTGCTTAAGAAAAGTTACTTATGCCACAAGTAGCTTATCTTAGTTTCTACTTAATAAGTATTGAATATCAGGGCAACTTCATGTAGTCCTACCCAACTTTAAGTATTGAATAAGTACAAAATGAGAAATTGGTGTGCAATATGTAACAAGAAAATATTCAGTTGGTAATATCTCAACTTTAGATCTTATAGAGGAATGTAATATTTGTTTACTGATGGAAGCTTGCTGAAAATTTCAGCTGTAACAAGAAAACATTCAATTTACCTCTTCCTCGCGTATCCGCACAAAGCTCTTTGAGCCTATAGCGTGGCCTATTAGTTGTTTTTTCCGATTCGTTGTATTTTTCTTATTAAGAGCCTATATGTGACATATCGACAAAGTAAATTATAAAATATCAATAAAAGATTGTTGTGTAATTCTAGAACATAAAGCATTCAGAACTCATCACATACCTTCCCCTCTTCAAAGCTCCAAAATTGAATGAGGGACTTCCACTGATCCTCTTGGACTCGCTCATCAATGTCTGTGAACCACTCCTCATCAGTCTCATGAGGCACGTAGTGGAGTTTCTTTAGCTCACACTTTCAGTCCCTCCACTTTTTACCAATTGACCTCAACACCCAAGACTCAGCATCAATATCAAACTCAAACTTGGACTGCATCATATGTCGAAAGTAGTCAATCACATAATGAACAAAAACTAGAAACTAGAAATGAAAAAAAAAAGAACATTGTCATCATTATCGTGACCAACCCTCACATATCATCCTTCTTCACATCTGGCATTGCCCTCCAATAAGAAAATGTAAGGGGTGCATATTCTGCATTGCGTGCTATGGTCCCTAAGAAGTTTGTCAGCTTGCTAGCATTGTCACCAACAGGCTGCTTTAGACTGTTGGTGGAAATAAGAATCCGTTGTCCTTCATGCAGCTTCCAAACTCCGAGGCATCCTGTAGGGCCTCGAGTCTTTCTTTTCACAAACTTCGAGGGATCTGCTGTAGCCTGGGGCAGTTGAGGCTGGCTAGGTACCACACCAGTCATAGGACCTATCAGTCACCTAGCCACGCGTCTATCACGCCTCATGTTTAACACCTAAGGAAGTTTAAGACAAGCATGACATATGAATTACAAATATGTCTAACGCCTCACGTCTAACACCACAAGCTGCATTTGAATTTATACTAAATTCTACTACATTCCACAGTTTATACTAAATTCTAAATACTAACACCACATTTGCATTTGCATTTGCATTTATACTAAATTCTGCGAGCGTCAAACCAGAGGAGGACTGCTAGCATGGTTTCACCCACAACGTTTCTTGGTTGAAGCATTTCTTCAAACAGTTAGGATGCAAACTAGAGGTGGACTGCTAGCTTGGTTTCACCCAAAACGTTTCTTGGTTGAAGAATTTCTTCAAACAGTTAGGATGCAAACTAGAGGAGGACTGCTAGCTTGGTTTCACCCAAAACGTTTCTTGGTTGAAGCATTTCTTCAAACAGTTAAGATGCAAATTTTGATACAAAAACAATTAAAGACTGAACAAAATTTTAAATACTTTTCTTCCTTATGATATTTGGATACAAACTATAAAAGGAACAGAGAAGCTAGCAGTAGATTTTCATAGTAAGATTTAAAGAATTTAAAAGAATAAATTACTTACAGAATATAATTAGAATTTAAAATTAATGAGACTATATATTTTCTAATTTGTGAAAAAAATAAAATAAAAGAAATAAAATGATTATATTAACTTCAAGTATTGATTAACAGGCAATTGAACAGATGGTTGATAAACGAATTAGTGCATCACCCCACATTCATCTAGAAATGTGAAGAAGCAGTCGGCCATGATCTTCGAGTCGAGGAGATTTTCAGGGCATGCTTCATCCACTGTGGGACTTATCAAATTAACCATATAGATCATTTAAATGTGGCCGGCTTATACAAGCCGTATAGATTTTCAGGGCATGCTTCATATCTTGTGTCGTGGCCATCATAAAAATCCTCTTTCCTAGTAGTAGATGCTAGCAAAGCAGGAAAAAGAAGAGAATGATAAAACATAAGAGATAAACATCGTCATCATAGCCTTTCTCCCATCGATTTGGGGCTGCCTTTTAACTGGTATATTACAAAATCCGCAGAAATAACTCCAATCAACAAAACAAAAAACCATGGTGCTTAAATCCAAACATCACACCAAAACCCACAATGCAAACCCTATAACATCCCTCAAAAGCAAAATCCAAACAAAAAAACCTCAGATTTGAAAGTCCAGACCCCAAAATCCAATAAAAAATCTACAAAAGAACAAAATCATCAATAAGGACCTGAAATACACCTACCTGGGAGAATGCAGGTTAGTTGGAGGCCCAGATCTGGAATCCCTCCGCGAGATTTCAAAATCCTATAAATCGCTCTAACGAATCTACTAGAAAACCCTAACAGAGGGGCGGTTGAAGATAGAGAGAGGGAAGGATTCTGGGGTGTAAGGGAGGAAAGGGATTCGGAGAGAGAGAGAGAGAGAGAGAGAGAGAGAGAGAGAAGGAATCGGGGGCGGAGGGGGAAGCGTAGAGAGAGAGAGAGAGAGAGAGAGAGAGAGAATGATGTTATATACTAGGGTTTTCGTTTTAAGTTGGGGGATTTGCTGGCGAGATCTTTTAACCAGTGTCGACTATCGATACCCCAAACCATTAAATGATTTCTAAGGCACTCGTCTGCCACACACGCCATAGATGTGCCTGTGCGCTGGCGCTACATGTTGGCCGCAAAAAAAAAGCGCCTGCGATAGACATTTTTCTTGTAGTGTGTATCAAAGGAAGGACCATGGTGGGCCCCGCCCACTGGTCGGATAGCAAATATACATCATCGGTCTTAGGAAGTTTCAGTGGTAGGTATTTAATCACCACCATTTTCTAAGTGAAGCCCACTCAAATTGGGCCCCACGACGGGTGGCATGATACACAATACATCCATCAAGGTGGAACCCAAAGATGGGCCCAAAACCTTTACTTGGATGAAAATAACCATCACAATGGCCCCAAAAAAGTTTTCAATGGTGGGCATCAATGACCATTATTCCCTGCGGGTGTGGCCCACCTAACATTTGAATTTGCCTCATTGTTGGGGCCATATTCTAAAATGGCATGGAAAACAGATGGGCAGCATGTATAAACAGGTACATCATGGTGGGACCCACAGGGTGGGCCACATGCTGGACAAGCGTGGAACTTACCTGGGTCACAAGAGTTCTGGATAAAGCTGATATTTTTGTTTTCCCTTCTTTCATACATGTGTGAACTTAGGAATAGGTTGGATCTCAAATAAACATCATGGTGGGCCGTAGGAAGGTTTCAACGGTCTGGTCACTGTCCCCACTGTTTTCTTTGGTAGGGTCCTCTTAAGATTTGGATCCGTCTCATTCTTAAGATCATGCCCTAAAATGATCTCTCCAAATGGATGGACGGTGTGGATATAACACATACAACACGATAGGGCCCATAGAAGTTGGTGACGTCACTTCAGTAGTGAGATAGCTACTCAACCTGTCAGTATCTAATCCAGCGTCCGCTGGTTACTCCCAGTGTCAGAGACGTTGGGAGCCTTTTTTTGTTTTGTTTTTTTCTTTCTTTTCATCAAGTGGGGCCCACATGAGGATGATCTACTCCGTTCATCAGGTTCCCCATCTCATGGGGGACCCAACGAGTCCTATATTGGGCAGGTGATCGGCCTATAGACAGTAAGGTGGGCCAAGAAAATCTCAACAGTAGGCGTCATTTTCTCCACTGTTTCATGTGGTGCGGTCCACCTAAGATTTGGATCTGATTCATATTTGGGCCTTGGCCCTAAAACGAGCCGGGAAAGCAGATGGATGGTGTGGATTAAACACAAACATCAAGGTGGGTCCCACGAGTGGGGACCCCACCCACGCATTCTAGCCTGCTGACGCTGGACAGTTCCAGCGTCTCTGACGCTGTGAATGTTTAGCGTCTTGACCTCATTTTTTTTCTTTTATTTATCAAGTGGGGCCCCACTTAGGGACGATCCACGCCATTCATCAGGTTCCCCAGCTCATGAGGAACCCATGAAGCCCTATATTGGTCAGGTGATTTGGCCTAGAAACATCAAGGTGGGCCAAAGAAGATCTAAACAGTAGGCATCATTACCTACACTATTTTCTATGGTGTGATCCACCTGAGATCTGGATCTGCTTCATTTTTAGTATCCAGCCCTAAGATGGACTGGAGAAACAGATGGACGGTGAGGATTAAACACAAACCTCAAGGTGGGTCCCACGAGTGTGGACCCCACTCCTTTGCTATGGAATCTAGACGCTGGACAGTTCCAGCGTCAGAGACGCTGAGAACGTCCAGCGTCTGGAGTTCTAGTTATTTATTTATTTATTATTATTATTATTATTATTATTATTATTATTATTATTATTATATCCATCTGGTGGGGTCCGTACATGGATGATCCAATCTATCCATCTAGTTATCTATCACACGGTGGGCCCAAAAATCCTGGACCAAGCCGATCTATGCATTTTTCCTTCACTCAGATGTTTGTCCTCTAATCAACAAGTTAAATGGCAAATAAGCATAAAGGTGGGCCACACAAGGTGGTCCACACTGTGGTAGGATGCAGTGCACACTGTCCCACAACGTGGCCCACTTGTGAGCCCCATGATCTACTCAAATCAATATAAAAATGATAAAGGAAAGAAGGGAAGAACCAAGGAGAACCGGCCATCGAGTGAGGCCCGCCACTATGGGGTCCACCATACATACCATACATACACAAGGTGGGTCCTACCCTTGTGGGCTAATAAAAAATGAAAGGAAAACAATGGTAGAGAGGGAATTTCATCTCCCTTGCACTGACCTCAAAAGATAAACGGTTGGATCGGGTCGGGTGGTTGATCGAACGGTTCGGATGATGGTTGGGGCCCTCCAAGCTTTGATCTCCCCTTCTAATTCCTCTAACTCCCTCTTAATCTCTCTCTTTCTCTCTCTTTTTAATCATTTCTCTCTCTCTCTCTCTCTCTCTCTCTCTCTCTCTCTTTCTCTCTCTCCTTAATCCTCTCTCTCTCTCTCTCTCTCTCTCTCTCTCTCTCTCTCTCTCTCTTGCAAATGTAAAAAGATGAGATTGCCTCCTCTCCCCTACGTATACTCTTGTGTGGGTAGAGAGGAGAGACTATGAGGTGATGATGGCTAGCACGGGAGGGGGGTAGGATGGTATGGGAGGTATGGGCTTGTGTTGACTTTATAGTGAGAGAGGGATAGGGTGGGTATGCTGTGTGTAGACTAGGGTGATGACAGGGGTATGGGTGAGGGTGAGGGTGATTGATTGATTGATTTGACTTTCTTGGGATTTGTGCAAGTGGGGCCTGCACCACACGTGCATTGCGCGGCCCGCCTCGGATTGCGCAAATGATCGCAACTTTCACACCGGGTATCGTAATGGGGCGTGCCACGCGGTGTTGGAATCGCAGCACCTACGCGGTCGTCGGGGTATAAGTCTTGGGTTGATACACTACTAAAATAGGGTCGCGATCAAGGCTCACTAATCTGGTCCATCCGGGACGTACTGGTACCAAAAACTAAGCGTACGGAGGGTAATTCAGGGTACAGATCTTACACAAACTATTTTCCATTGTCAGTGATTATAGTATGGGGGAGCCCATAACGGTATATGATGTTTCTCCATATGAATTTAGTAGTCTGTTTTTCAGTGATTGTGGTTAAAGGTTCTACCTTGACCCATTTGGTGAAGTAATCGACTACTACAATTGTGAACCTATTCTGGCCTTTCCTGGTGGGTAATGGTCCGATTATATCAATACCCCATTGGGTGAAAGGTCAAGCGCTATCCATCGGTGTCATTTGCTCAGATGGCACGCGAGGAATTGTAGAATATCGCTGGCATTTGTCGCATTTCTTGGAAAATTCGATTGCGTCCGCCTTCATGGTGGTCCAGTAGTACCCTTGCCTCATTGCTTTATATGCTAAGGACCGTCCCCTGAGATAATTACCGCACACCCCCTGATATATTTCATCAAGAACACGGTGTGCTTCTTCTAGGTGGAGACACCTTAAGTATGGTAAAGTAAAACTTTTACATAATAATGTTCTATTTGGTAAGGTCTACCTTGCATCACGATAGCGAATTTGTAGCGCAGATTTTCTATTGTCTGGGAGTTGTCCATTTTTTAGGTAAAGGACAATGGGATCCATCCAGCATGGAGATAAATGCAATGTGACCACTTGCGTTGGAGTGATGTGATCAATACTCCGAGAATGGAGATGCTCGATAGAAATAGATCGCGTTAAATCAGACTCTGGTGCGGAAGCTAACTTTGCTAGAAAATCTGCAAGCTTATTCTTCTCGTGAGGAATGTGAATTATTTCATATTTTTCTAAGTTTTGTGAGCAGGATAAGTACTCGAGATTTGTACAAGGCCATTCGCTCTTCTTTCGCTTCGAATTCGCCGAGCACTTGATTGACTATGAGCTGAGAGTCACTGTGAATAGGTAAGTTCTATATGGTGAGCACACTCGCTAATTCAGGACAGACAATCAAGGCCTCATATTCTGCTTCGTTGTTAGAGACATGACTATCGAAGCGTAAAGCATATTGGAATTGCGATCCGTCAAGAGCGATTAGGATCAAACCAACTCCGATGTCAGTGGCGCATGAACACCCATCTACAAAAAGCGACCAGGGTGCCTGCTCACTAGCCGTAGGGTCATTGCCAGAGATAGAATCAGTGGGGGTCGAATATGTAAATTCAACAATGTAATAGGCTACGACTTGGGCCTTAGTGACGGTTCTTGAGAAGAATGTAATGTCATGTTCGTCGAGTTCAATTGTCCATTTAGTCAACTGCCCAGATACCTTGGGCTTTTGAAGGACTTGCCTTAATAGATGATTCGTAGGTACTAATATAGAATGGGCTTGAAAATAAGGTCGTAGTTTCCGAGCTGCAGTTACTAAGGCCAGAGCTAGTTTTTTCATATCGGAGTATCGAGTTTTGACATCCACCATTGCTCGACTGACATAATAAATGGGCCTCTAGACCCCAAAATCTTCTCTTATTAAGGCGGCGCTAACTGCCGTGGAAGATACAGATAAATAAAGAAAAAACTGCTCATGCGGAATGGGTTTGGATAAGATAGGAGGCGCGCTCATATATTGTTTCAGTTGCTGAAATGCCTCCTCACACTGTTGGGTCCATACCCAGTTGGTTTTTACAATAGTGCAAAGAAGCTTAAAGAAGGGAAGGCATTTATCAGAGGCACGTAAAATAAACCTATTCAACGACGCAATGCGACAAGCCAATCGTTGAACATCTTTAAGAGTGGATGGAGACTTCATTTCAATCAAAGCTTTTATCTTCTTGGGGTTTGTTTCAATCCCTCGTTGACCAACCATGAATCCAAGAAATTTTCTTGCAGAGACTCCAAAAGCACATTTTTCTGAATTTAACTTCATCTGGTACTTCCTCATCAGATCGAAGGCTTCCCGGAGATCCGCGAGATGATCATTGGTCATGACACTTTTTACAAGCATGTCATTGACATAAACCTCCATATTCTTGCCGATTTGAGCAACAAACATTTTGTTGACCAAACGCTGATAGGTGGCCCCTGCATTCTTGAGGCCGAAAGGCATTACTTTATAGCAATATAAGCCTCGATTAGTGATAAAGTCAGTATTTTGACGATCAAGTAGATGCATCATGATCTGGTTGTAACCAGAATAAGCGTCCATAAAGCTGAGCAGGGCATGCCCCGCTGTTGAATCGACCAATTGGTCGATGCAGGGAGTCGAAAAATTATCCTTTTGGCACGCCTTGCTCAAATCGGAGTAATCTACACACATCCTCCACTTACCATTGACTTTGTGGATAAGAACCACATTCACGATCCATTCTGGGTAGTCGACCTCTTCGATGAAATTGACGGCTAATAATTTTTTGACCTCAGCTTTAATCACCATTTGCCTTTCAGCCGTGAACACTCGTCGACGTTGATGAATGGGTTTATACTTCATATCAACATTCAAACGATGGACCGTAACGTTGGGGTCGATACCTGGCATATCTTCATGAGACTAAGCAAATACGTCTTGATATTCGACTAGGAAATTGGTCAGGTTTTCTCGAAAGATACAGCTTAAAGAGGATCCGACGTAGACCTTCTTGGAGGGATTATCTTTAGATAGATGGATTTCGACTGTCTCCTCTCGTGGCGTCCCTGATTGATGAGCGTCGTCCCTCGGGTCCAACGCTGTTGCTATTGGGGGATTCGCTTGGTCTCCCGTAATTGTCATAATAGGAGCTGATTGGACTTTTTTTCGATCTTGTACCGCAATTTCGTAGCACACTGAGCTTCCTTTCGATTCCCTTGTACTAGCCCAACTCCGTTTGGAGTATGGAATTTAATGCATAAATAAAGGGGGTGTAGAGCTGTTCCTATTTTGGTGAGCGAGAGTTGACCCAAAATAGCATTGTACGCTGATTTTCGATCAACCACTAGGAGGTTGACGAACACAGTGATTTTGGCTGGATTTTCTGCGAAGGTAACAGGAAGGACGATGCTCCCTTCTGATGTTACAACTTCGCCCCCGAAGCCAACGAGGGGGGTGGAGATATGTTTGAGTAAATTTCTACCAACTGCCATTTTATTGAAGGCTTCTAGATAAAGGACGTCTGTAGAGCTACCTGTATCCAACATAATACGATGAGTCAAATAATTTGATACCTTTAATGCAACCACGATGGAGTCCTCGTGAGGGAAATGAATTCCTTCAGCATCTTCAAGAGAAAAAGAGATTGGGTGATGGCTAGGATTTAGCGTATCAGACGATTTTTCCAGTCAATAAATGTGTTAAGGCTTCTGAGACGCCTTCCGAGCATATGCTTTCCTCGAGGCTTGAGAATCTTCTCCACAAGCTGGACCCCCAGCAATGGTCTGAATCTCACCAGTGGGTTCCGCATCTTCCTGTGGAGGATGATGCTGAGGCGACCTTTTTCTTCGTCCTTAATGTGATGAAGTATCGATTCTTTTAGGTGATCGATCCTGTCGCGCAATGTAATTCCGGAGATGTCCCTTTCGAATGAAAGCTTCAATTTGATCTTTCAGAGAAATGCAATCTTGGGTATTATGCCCATGATCTTTATGGAAATAGCAAAACTTCCTCTTATCTCTTTTTTCAGGATCTGATTTGATCTTTGGAGGCCATTTAACATAAGATTTATGCTTTATCTCCATTAATACATTTTCAGGAGACTGATTGAGAGGCGTATAGTTGCGATATTTACCAGAGTAGGGCTTCTTAGGGGAGAGATTCCGCCGATCACGCCGATATTTCCTATTGGAGGAAGAGATCTCCTCAGATTTATGTTTCTTCCCTTGTATACCGTGACGAGCCAAAGCGACCCCTTCAGCATTAATGTATTTTTTAGCCTTGCTTGGAAATCAGCCATGGTTTTAGGAGGGTTTTTATCCAAGGTGAATCGGAATTTCTCGCTTGTGATTCCTGCTATAAGGGCAGTGGGGCCTTTGTCTTCAGTATAACCTTCAGTTTGGACGGCTTCTGCTGTAAACCGAACTGTGACCTCCTTAATTTTTTCTCCATGTTGTTGCTTTAGATCCGATAAATGAGATGCAGGCTTTTTGGTACGGATACTTCCTATGAACTAAGAGAGGAAGAAATCCGATAATTGGGAAAAAGATTGTATTGACCGACATTTTACGCCTCAAAACCATGTACGCGTTGCATCTTTTAGAGTTAAGGAAAAAGCCATGCACATAATTTCTGAACTAGATCCTTCTAACTCTATGAGAGACCTATATGTTTCCAAATGTTCGAGAGGATCACCGATACCAGTATATGGAATGATGCTAGGCGTTCGATATTTTATAGGTAAAGGGGCCTCCATTACCTCGCGAGTGAAGGAGGGTTCAACTCGATGGGTTGATACAAAAGCAATAGGTGGAAGGTTGGATTGATACTGTTGTTCCATATCGGCGAAACGATCTTCGATTCTCCTGAGATCTCATTCCTAAGGTAAAGTATAACTCAACGTTTCGACACCAGATTCTTGAGGTAGTCGTTGCCGAGAGGTGCTAGAGTGGATAGATTCTGGAGGTTGAGCTGGAATTTGATTGCCGAGTGGTATGTGACTCGAAGGAGGATTTCGTTGAGCTTGTGGCTCATCTGCGGAATGTCTGGAAGCTACTGGTGTAGATTGTAGTGGCGGTCCTTCTGGATGTTGCTGCGATTCAAAAAAATGATGATCAAATCGATTGGATAAGGTTTGAAGTCCAGCTTTGAGGGCAAGGAGTGTATCTCCGACGAAACGCATAACACCATCGTAGCCACCAGATATATCTTAGAATGGATTTTATGAAGGTAGATTAAGCTCTTCCGGGGGAATCCTCGTCGAAGCAGCCTAAGGGAGGTTAGGCGTTGGTTCAGGGATGTCTGGCAGGGGTAACATCTGCCTTGAGGTAGAAGGATGAGTCGTCTTCTTAGGAGGCATAGTGGGAGGTGACAATCGGTGACGAGAGCGGATTGAATTCCGGGAAGTTTCCACAAACATCGCTAATTTGTTAACGTCATATTCTGGTAACAGGCTCCTCCCAAGTATTCTCCCTTCTTTAGGTGAGCTCCTCTCTAAACCTAAAAAGCCAAAGAAGAAAACTAAGGGTGACCGGCGCTTGGCCGTTGGCCCTCCGAAGCTTAAGTCAGATGGGACTCGATAGTAAGATGAAGTGTGAGACGTGGGTTTTTAGATTGCATACCTTTGTCATCAATGGGGTCATCTATTTATACCAATTCGAGTGGTCCAGTTTGGTACGCAAGCCGTCAAGATCACTACTGATTTTAAGGGATAAGGTGCCTATCTCATTAATCCTTATCCTTAGATAAAGGGATGGCATAACCACTCTAGATGTCTAGTTGATTATGCCTAATCATGGAGATTCCTTGTGATTTGGGGTTACAAATAGAGACAAGCCCAAAACCGATCTATAGGGGCTGTTGGTACTATAAGATGAGAGACATCCCTACCAGAGACCAGAGATTAAGGCAACTCGCATCATGGGGGTGTCATCAGTCGATGACCAGAGACCAAGGCTATTCACATAAGGGATGTCATCACTCGTCCCCCACTCACATCCTGCGACCAGAGACCAGTCCTGCTAGTATATTTGGGAGTGTGTGAGGATGCGTCTACGCGATATACGAGCTGCGACCATAGTGGCTCGTTGGTCGAATGATTAGGTTGTGACTTTATGGAGTGAAAGGCGCTCGCGGGTGTTGGGTCTTCAAACCTCTTCGACGACCAACTTTTATCCTAAAACATGGCAAGAAACTAAAAATAGTGCAGATACAATTATTAGGTAGCCCAAACCACTAGCAAAAGTAGTGATTGAATATTAAAATCTTCTTGTGGGCCACGAAAGCTTTGGATCAAGATGATATCTTTGTTTTACCTTTATCCAGGTCCATATGAGCTTATCAACAGGTTGGATGACAAATAAACATTAAGGTGAGCCCTAGGAAGTTTTCAACGGTGTGTTGCGTTGAATCACTATTGTTTCCTATGGTGTAGGCAACCTAAGATTTAGATCTGATTTAGTTTTCGGCTCATGAGCTAAAATGATATGGAAAAACATATAAACCGTGTGGATATTTAACACATACATCAAGGTGGGCACCACAGTTAGCGGCGTCACCCACCAAGCATTTAGCCCGGCCTCATCTAATCCGCACACGAGGTGGACTCAGAGACGAGTTTGACTGGTGATCCTAACATTAGCCAGCTAGCTGATGTAAAAAAAATGTGGGTCCCACCATGATGTATATGTTTTATCCACGCCGTCCATCCATTTGTCCAACGTATATTAGGGCATGAGCCCAAAAATAAGCAGATCCAAAGCTCAAGCGGATCACAACACAGGAAATAGTGGGTATTGGATGCTTATAGTTGAAAATTTCTTGGTGGCCTGCTGGAATGTTTATTTTCATCCAACCTATTCATAAAGTTATAGAACCCTAGTTGAAGGGAAAACACAAGTATCAGCTGGATCCAAAACTTTTGTGGCCACAAGAAGTTTTCAATGGTGAGCATTTAATCCAACCATAGCAATATTGTTTATTTGCTATCCAACCTATTCATAAATTCACATAACTCACAAGTATTAGGTAAGCATTTAATCCCACTGTAGCAATGTTTAGTTGCCATCCAACCTGTTTATAAAGTCACATAACTCTGGATAAAGGGAGACTATAAGTATTAGCTTAATCCAAAATTTGAGTGGCCCCAGAGAAGTTTTCAACAGTAAGTATTCAATCCTTTTTTTCCTGTGGTGTGGTCTACTTAAGCTTTTGATCGGTCTCATTTTTAGGTTCATGCCTAAAATGAGCTGGCAAAATGGATGGATGTCATAGATAAAACACATACATCATGGTGGGCCCATAAAAATTTGACATCAACTAGCTTGCTAGCTGTAGGGTCACCCGCCAAACTGCGTCGAGAGGTCGGACCTAGTCCCCTGTAAAACAATAGATAGATGGGAAGTTGGGTTGTCAACGTCTATCCATGCGGCCTGGGTCTGGCCCAACCTTGCGAGCCCTGCCTATGATGACTATACATGGCCCAAGCCAATTCTGAGCCATGATATTGACAAAAATACCCTTGAAACCTTACACAAACAAGACTGGATTGGGCTCGGGCTAACTTGAAAGACTTTTACACACAGCCCAAGCCTAGATTGACTAATAAGAGATTAATTTTTAGTCCTAGGCCAGCTCTGGCCCGAGGGCTTAGTATTCAGTCTACGCCCAGCCTGAAGTGGCTGAGAATAAGAGCCCAATGGGCCAGCCCAACCCATTGAGAGCCTTAAGGTGAAGTGAGTGCATATAATGGTGACACTAGGCCGAGTTTGGCTGGGGTCTCAGCCCACATAGGACACAGATCTGGGCATGGGCCTAGCATGGACATGCAGCACCCCTCGCACAAAAAATTGGATAGGAATGGGCTATACCCAAACCAATAAGGCACATCTCGTTTTGAAACTGTGGATGGAGAATTCCTCTGAGACTTAAGTAAGAAATACATCAACAATCAAACATTTGATTTTTGGATGTTTAAGTTTGGAAAATTCATTGGGTCATATAACATCAATGAAAACGTGTTTTATAAAGCCATTTATCACATAGAAGTTTCTCAAACAACTAAATAATGTTGATTTTTTTTAAATCCATGTTTAGTGGACACCTAAAAATAAATAAGTATATATCAGAGATGTTGATCTCTAATACATAATGAATTCATGTTAATATTCATATTAGAAACCAAGATATCTTATACATAATTAGAATGAACTAAAATGATATCAACTCCTTTTCAGGTGTCTACCAAACAGGGCCTAGAACTTTGGTAGATAGAGGTAATAGGTTTGCCGGATTAGAGGAACAAAGACCGTGAAGTGGAAACCTCTTCCTGGAGAAATCGAAATCTGTACAAACCTCCACCACTTTTGCCTAGTTGTTGATGCTTTCTTTGAAATCTGTACAAACCTCCACCACTTTTGCCTAGTTGTTGGTGCTTTCTTTGAAATCATGTAGCGACTTGTGTACTTATTAATGAGCTGCCCTGAGGCATGTTCATAATCCCTGAGAAAATCCATTACTCCCATGATAGAATTTTGGATCCATTGAGAAAAACAATCATGGAGATATCATTAAAAAGAACTTTTCCATGATGAATAAATTAAAGCAGAGACAAAGGGTCACCCTGAGGTGTGGTGGGAGATATCATGATCGTTGAAGTGCCTAAAATGCATTTGCTGGTGAAAGAGTGAAAGACTAAACAATAAATTAGATAATGCTTGATGTTTCACAAGGAGATGGGTATCCATTCCCTAAGTGCTTATTTGATCCAATTGTACCAATTAATCCTTGAAAAAGTGTCACCCATCAGAAGTTCATAACTGTCCAATCTACCTCCCATTTTTTAATGGCCAAAGAATGCTTCGAGCAATGTTCTAGAACAAGAGCTCCAAACACATACAGTGGTTATAATGTTTTAAAGCAATGACCCAAAATATTTTAAATGTTAAGAGCAGCTATGCAAAGTCCCATCTAATGCTCACAGGTAGAAGATAACAGTGTATCAAGACAACTTTTTCCAAATCCAACCAGCCCTAGATTGTGCAATTTCTTGGTCATCCAGTTGAAAGGGGCATGCTCCAGTGATGTTTAAACAAAATCCAACATGTCCATATATGGGCCATAGAACAGGGAACATTTTAAGAGGGCATGCCCATGTTAGTGCACTTTTCTGTGGCATACTAGTGCACCTTGTTTGTCAATTACTTAGGTCAGTGGGTCTAGTGTCGGTTGAGCTTAATGAAGACGAAGGCCGAAGACTCAAGACGGACCGGCTGCATCAAGGATGTAGAAACAGGTAAAAGAGATGCCTTGGTGTGCCTTACCTTGACCAAAACCTAACCCATAACCTCTTTGATGACTTGCACCACCTAGGTATACCTTTAGTCATCATCATTAGTCTTAGAACTCTATGAAAAACATGATAAATTAGACTAATTAAAGAGGTGGAAGCTGCTGTAAACAAAACAGCTCAAACAGCAGTTTCCGATTGATCTCCGATCAATCGGAAGTTGGCTCCGATAGGATTCCGATCAATCGGAGAGAAGTTCCGATCAATCGGAAATTGTTCCAGCAAACTTTGAAAATTCACTGGACATATTTCCGATCAATCGGACAGGCTTCCGATCCATCGGAAGGGGCCGTCCGATCAATCGGACAGTGATCCGATCAATCGAAAAATCCTCCAGAGACTTCACTGGATGGATTTCCGATCAATCGGACTTGTCTCCGATCCATCGGACTGGTTTCCGATCAATCGGACATTCTTCCGATCAATCGGAGATGCGTGAATCTGCCCGTTTTTTTACCGTTGGAGCTCGAACTTTATAAATATTGAGCTCGGTTCTTGGGCATTAAGAGAGGGTTTTGAGAGCTTATTTGCCATACCTTTTTTACATCATATGAGGCCTCAAAGAGGAGGAGATTCAAGTCATATCCCTTGTGTGTAAATCACAAGTGAGGGCATTCAAATGCAAACATAGAGATGACTTGATTCCTCTCTCAATTCTAGAGGTGAGACACTATACCACATAGTTATATCTCTTGTCCAATACCTCTAGAAGACCCTCTAGGTGAATCTCCTAGTTAGAACAAGCTACATATCCCATGTAGGAGATTCAACCATCCTCCCATCACCTTGGTCATCTCAAAGAAGATCATATGCAAGGCGGTTGATCGTTGGAGCTGAAGCCCTGGCAAAGCGGCGGCGTCAAAGATCGGGGGAGCACAAGGGGAGCTGATTCAAGCACGGGAGAGCGAGAAGAAGCAACCCGAAGCGGCGTTGAACAAGGGGCTCAATCCGACAAGTAGGTTGTCTTGTTAAGAGTCCATCCACTCAATTCCCTGTGGGAGTTGAGTGTAGAGTTTGTTTGACAAACTCGCCCCGGGGTCGTTAGCCGATCCTTGGCCTATTAGTTGGGCCTAAAATCTAGGGACGTCAGCCGTTCCTTGGCACGTCAGTCGGGCCTAAACATAGTCTCCAAGGGGGAGCCACCAACACGGGTGCAAACGTGTAGGTTGGGAGGAACCTGTAAACTCCCCGGTTGGGTGGATCCGAGTTAAAACACCTTGGTTGGGAGGAACCAGATTTAAACTCCCCAGTGAATGCCGGTGTGCTCAAAGGGGTTGAGTACTTGAACCGGGAGTGGAGTAGACAAGTAGTCGAACCACTATACATCCTTGTGTTTGTGATTGTATTGGAGCACATTTCTCTCTTTATGCATTATGTTTAATTGATTACTTATGAATGCTTAGTTAGGAATGCATGCTAGGCACTTGATAGGCATATCCACACTCACAAGATGTACTTTCACTACCTCATGTTGACTTGAGCATTTCTTGATCCATCCTCTCTAGTCCACATGAGTTGATTAGACTAGGTTGTTAATTGCTTTATCTTTTGCTAGTCTATTAATTGGACCCACTTAGGCTTGGAAGCCGAAGTGTTAATCGCTTACGTAGTTCAATTTGTTAAATTTGTTAAGTAGGCGAAAAGATTTTTGAAAAGGTCCTAATCACCCCCTCCTATAGGTTTAGCCATAATTCTAGTTGCTCCTCAAGCTTCCGCACGCGTATGCGTAGGGTGTCGTGTTAGGCTACCCGACGCAATTTCAATTGGTATCAGAGCGGGTTGCTCTTCAAGGACGTAACCGTCTAGAGTAAGATCCGGTACCGGAGCACTAGCATCATGTCTACCTAAAAAGGAGAATCTATGTTGCCTCATGTTGAACTATAAGTAAAATGATTATTGAGGACAACAATAACTAGGGTAGGAACTATTGTCACATCCCCTACCGTATATTGCTCTCCAACTTGGAATGAACCTAAGGGAGAAAAATCTAAATGAATTCCCTCCCAACAAGCATGTTGGGTCCTATTAATCATACCCAAGGGAGTTGTGATCTAGGTTAGGTGACCTTAGGAGACCTTATTGTGCTTCTATAGGAAAATCTGAGGATTTCAGCCTCATTTATGTGTGTATGGGCAAATCAGAGGATTCAAGCCTCATGAGCCCAAATTTTGATAATTTAGCCTTGTTTTTTAATTTGTATATTTGCTTGCTAGACTATCATCCGGCTTAGATTAGCTAATCATCTTGATTTTTATGCTTCATTGAATGCTAATCTTTGCTTAGTATTGGTCTTGATATACCAATAGGGGAGGTTGGTTGATTGGGCTATAAGCCCTTGAGCTTTAATGCTTAGTGTATATCATAGATGACCAATTATGCATGATTAACTATGCTTAGATAGTTTCATTTTCTTGTTAATCATGTTCCTTAGCATGCTCCATGTATTTATGTATCATGCACCCTATACTCTCCTTGTTAGCATGTGTTTATAGTTATAATTATGACTTACTATCTTCTCTTACCTTGACCTTAATTGTTGCATCATTAAGGGGGAGAGAATAGCTTGTCAATTGCTAACAAAAAGGGGGAGAAAGATCAAGTCCCACCAAAACTAGTTTGCTATGTTTTGTGATGCAGGGATTGACAGGTTATGGGGGAGCAAACTGAAGAGGAGCTGCTTAGTTTATGCATGTCAAGAGTCCTGTATTTTATTTCATATCAATGTAATCTCTTGTACATGTATTTTGTTTTGGTAGGTTAGGTTTTTGTAAGTAATTGACAAAGGGGGAGATTGTTAGTGCACTTTTCTGTGGCATACTAGTGCACCTTGTTTGTCAATTACTTAGGTCAGTGGGTCTAGTGTCGGTTGAGCTTAATGAAGACGAAGGCCGAAGACTCAAGACGGACCGGCTGCATCAAGGATGTAGAAACAGGTAAAAGAGATGCCTTGGTGTGCCTTACCTTGACCAAAACCTAACCCATAACCTCTTTGATGACTTGCACCACCTAGGTATACCTTTAGTCATCATCATTAGTCTTAGAACTCTATGAAAAACATGATAAATTAGACTAATTAAAGAGGTGGAAGCTGCTGTAAACAAAACAGCTCAAACAACAGTTTCCGATTGATCTCCGATCAATCGGAAGTTGGCTCCGATAGGATTCCGATCAATCGGAGAGAAGTTCCGATCAATCGGAAATTGTTCCAGCAAACTTTGAAAATTCACTGGACATATTTCCGATCAATCGGACAGGCTTCCGATCCATCGGAAGGGGCCGTCCGATCAATCGGACAGTGATCCGATCAATCGAAAAATCCTCCAGAGACTTCACTGGATGGATTTCCGATCAATCGGACTTGTCTCCGATCCATCGGACTGGTTTCCGATCAATCGGACCTTCTTCCGATCAATCGGAGATGCGTGAATCTGCCCGTTTTTTTACCGTTGGAGCTCGAACTTTATAAATATTGAGCTCGGTTCTTGGGCATTAAGAGAGGGTTTTGAGAGCTTATTTGCCATACCTTTTTTACATCATATGAGGCCTCAAAGAGGAGGAGATTCAAGTCATATCCCTTGTGTGTAAATCACAAGTGAGAGCATTCAAATGCAAACATAGAGATGACTTGATTCCTCTCTCAATTCTAGAGGTGAGACACTATACCACATAGTTATATCTCTTGTCCAATACCTCTAGAAGACCCTCTAGGTGAATCTCCTAGTTAGAACAAGCTACATATCCCATGTAGGAGATTCAACCATCCTCCCATCACCTTGGTCATCTCAAAGAAGATCATATGCAAGGCGGTTGATCGTTGGAGCTGAAGCCCTGGCAAAGCGGCGGCGTCAAAGATCGGGGGAGCACAAGGGGAGCTGATTCAAGCACGGGAGAGCGAGAAGAAGCAACCCGAAGCGGCGTTGAACAAGGGGCTCAATCCGACAAGTAGGTTGTCTTGTTAAGAGTCCATCCACTCAATTCCCTGTGGGAGTTGAGTGTAGAGTTTGTTTGACAAACTCGCCCCGGGGTCGTTAGCCGATCCTTGGCCTATTAGTTGGGCCTAAAATCTAGGGACGTCAGCCGTTCCTTGGCACGTCAGTCGGGCCTAAACATAGTCTCCAAGGGGGAGCCACCAACACGGGTGCAAACGTGTAGGTTGGGAGGAACCTGTAAACTCCCCGGTTGGGTGGATCCGAGTTAAAACACCTTGGTTGGGAGGAACCAGATTTAAACTCCCCAGTGAATGCCGGTGTGCTCAAAGGGGTTGAGTACTTGAACCGGGAGTGGAGTAGACAAGTAGTCGAACCACTATACATCCTTGTGTTTGTGATTGTATTGGAGCACATTTCTCTCTTTATGCATTATGTTTAATTGATTACTTATGAATGCTTAGTTAGGAATGCATGCTAGGCACTTGATAGGCATATCCACACTCACAAGATGTACTTTCACTACCTCATGTTGACTTGAGCATTTCTTGATCCATCCTCTCTAGTCCACATGAGTTGATTAGACTAGGTTGTTAATTGCTTTATCTTTTGCTAGTCTATTAATTGGACCCACTTAGGCTTGGAAGCCGAAGTGTTAATCGCTTACGTAGTTCAATTTGCTAAATTTGTTAAGTAGGCGAAAAGATTTTTGAAAAGGTCCTAATCACCCCCTCCTATAGGTTTAGCCATAATTCTAGTTGCTCCTCAAGCTTCCGCACGCGTATGCGTAGGGTGTCGTGTTAGGCTACCCGACGCAATTTCAATTGGTATCAGAGCGGGTTGCTCTTCAAGGACGTAACCGTCTAGAGTAAGATCCGGTACCGGAGCACTAGCATCATGTCTACCTAAAAAGGAGAATCTATGTTGCCTCATGTTGAACTATAAGTAAAATGATTATTGAGGACAACAATAACTAGGGTAGGAACTATTGTCACATCCCCTACCGTATATTGCTCTCCAACTTGGAATGAACCTAAGGGAGAAAAATCTAAATGAATTCCCTCCCAACAAGCATGTTGGGTCCTATTAATCATACCCAAGGGAGTTGTGATCTAGGTTAGGTGACCTTAGGAGACCTTATTGTGCTTCTATAGGAAAATCTGAGGATTTCAGCCTCATTTATGTGTGTATGGGCAAATCAGAGGATTCAAGCCTCATGAGCCCAAATTTTGATAATTTAGCCTTGTTTTTTAATTTGTATATTTGCTTGCTAGACTATCATCCGGCTTAGATTAGCTAATCATCTTGATTTTTATGCTTCATTGAATGCTAATCTTTGCTTAGTATTGGTCTTGATATACCAATAGGGGAGGTTGGTTGATTGGGCTATAAGCCCTTGAGCTTTAATGCTTAGTGTATATCATAGATGACCAATTATGCATGATTAACTATGCTTAGATAGTTTCATTTTCTTGTTAATCATGTTCCTTAGCATGCTCCATGTATTTATGTATCATGCACCCTATACTCTCCTTGTTAGCATGTGTTTATAGTTATAATTATGACTTACTATCTTCTCTTACCTTGACCTTAATTGTTGCATCATTAAGGGGGAGAGAATAGCTTGTCAATTGCTAACAAAAAGGGGGAGAAAGATCAAGTCCCACCAAAACTAGTTTGCTATGTTTTGTGATGCAGGGATTGACAGGTTATGGGGGAGCAAACTGAAGAGGAGCTGCTTAGTTTATGCATGTCAAGAGTCCTGTATTTTATTTCATATCAATGTAATCTCTTGTACATGTATTTTGTTTTGGTAGGTTAGGTTTTTGTAAGTAATTGACAAAGGGGGAGATTGTTAGTGCACTTTTCTGTGGCATACTAGTGCACCTTGTTTGTCAATTACTTAGGTCAGTGGGTCTAGTGTCGGTTGAGCTTAATGAAGACGAAGGCCGAAGACTCAAGACGGACCGGCTGCATCAAGGATGTAGAAACAGGTAAAAGAGATGCCTTGGTGTGCCTTACCTTGACCAAAACCTAACCCATAACCTCTTTGATGACTTGCACCACCTAGGTATACCTTTAGTCATCATCATTAGTCTTAGAACTCTATGAAAAACATGATAAATTAGACTAATTAAAGAGGTGGAAGCTGCTGTAAACAAAACAGCTCAAACAACAGTTTCCGATTGATCTCCGATCAATCGGAAGTTGGCTCCGATAGGATTCCGATCAATCGGAGAGAAGTTCCGATCAATCGGAAATTGTTCCAGCAAACTTTGAAAATTCACTGGACATATTTCCGATCAATCGGACAGGCTTCCGATCCATCGGAAGGGGCCGTCCGATCAATCGGACAGTGATCCGATCAATCGAAAAATCCTCCAGAGACTTCACTGGATGGATTTCCGATCAATCGGACTTGTCTCCGATCCATCGGACTGGTTTCCGATCAATCGGACCTTCTTCCGATCAATCGGAGATGCGTGAATCTGCCCGTTTTTTTACCGTTGGAGCTCGAACTTTATAAATATTGAGCTCGGTTCTTGGGCATTAAGAGAGGGTTTTGAGAGCTTATTTGCCATACCTTTTTTACATCATATGAGGCCTCAAAGAGGAGGAGATTCAAGTCATATCCCTTGTGTGTAAATCACAAGTGAGAGCATTCAAATGCAAACATAGAGATGACTTGATTCCTCTCTCAATTCTAGAGGTGAGACACTATACCACATAGTTATATCTCTTGTCCAATACCTCTAGAAGACCCTCTAGGTGAATCTCCTAGTTAGAACAAGCTACATATCCCATGTAGGAGATTCAACCATCCTCCCATCACCTTGGTCATCTCAAAGAAGATCATATGCAAGGCGGTTGATCGTTGGAGCTGAAGCCCTGGCAAAGCGGCGGCGTCAAAGATCGGGGGAGCACAAGGGGAGCTGATTCAAGCACGGGAGAGCGAGAAGAAGCAACCCGAAGCGGCGTTGAACAAGGGGCTCAATCCGACAAGTAGGTTGTCTTGTTAAGAGTCCATCCACTCAATTCCCTGTGGGAGTTGAGTGTAGAGTTTGTTTGACAAACTCGCCCCGGGGTCGTTAGCCGATCCTTGGCCTATTAGTTGGGCCTAAAATCTAGGGACGTCAGCCGTTCCTTGGCACGTCAGTCGGGCCTAAACATAGTCTCCAAGGGGGAGCCACCAACACGGGTGCAAACGTGTAGGTTGGGAGGAACCTGTAAACTCCCCGGTTGGGTGGATCCGAGTTAAAACACCTTGGTTGGGAGGAACCAGATTTAAACTCCCCAGTGAATGCCGGTGTGCTCAAAGGGGTTGAGTACTTGAACCGGGAGTGGAGTAGACAAGTAGTCGAACCACTATACATCCTTGTGTTTGTGATTGTATTGGAGCACATTTCTCTCTTTATGCATTATGTTTAATTGATTACTTATGAATGCTTAGTTAGGAATGCATGCTAGGCACTTGATAGGCATATCCACACTCACAAGATGTACTTTCACTACCTCATGTTGACTTGAGCATTTCTTGATCCATCCTCTCTAGTCCACATGAGTTGATTAGACTAGGTTGTTAATTGCTTTATCTTTTGCTAGTCTATTAATTGGACCCACTTAGGCTTGGAAGCCGAAGTGTTAATCGCTTACGTAGTTCAATTTGTTAAATTTGTTAAGTAGGCGAAAAGATTTTTGAAAAGGTCCTAATCACCCCCTCCTATAGGTTTAGCCATAATTCTAGTTGCTCCTCAAGCTTCCGCACGCGTATGCGTAGGGTGTCGTGTTAGGCTACCCGACGCAATTTCAGCCCATTGTTGATTAGAGTGGGGGCTCAACATGTTGTGCATGTAAAATTGAGGCCACTCAAACCCTTCATCTAGTCCAGATGCATGGTCAGGCTAAACTTCAGATTGTTATGAGGCTTCAAGGGTGGGTGTTCCTATTGGGAGAACCCTTCTCGACCATACACATTAATATTGAAATTAGAAGAGAGAGAGAGAGAGAGAGAGAGAGAGAGAGAGAGAGAAGATGTAAACCATAACACAGATTTATGTGGTTTTTTCTATACGTCCACTAATTCACACTGATCCACTATGGTCAAAGGCCAAAAGGAAAAGGAAAAAGTGGCTCTCAATGCAATGCAATTCCTCTTTCTTTCACACACACAAAACAGACTATATATACTACCCTAGAAAAATTAAGATTTACATAAAACACCGTCTGAAAATATGAAATTGCCCTTCGACAGTGCTTCCTTGATGAACATTACATATCTGATGATCAGGCTCCATAGTCTAACAATTCCCTACCAGTTTGTTGCCTTGTCAATCACCCACCTTAGTTTTGTATCAGACTTATGTTTTGTATCCCAGAGGCTTTTTAGGCTATACATCTGATAAAAGGGTTGGATGGTATGAATACATCACGTGTGCCTGAGTATGTCTTGTATCATCGTAAGCTTATGATGTTACCAATACCACTGAATGGTCACACTAAACTCCAAGTTGTTTTGCGGCTATGAAATCAAGGGTGGGTGTACTTCTCTCCTGCTTGTTCCCATCTCTGTGGTACACCTCACATTTTATATCTTAGGGATTGTTTGAGGTGATCAAGCATATGAGAGATGGGTCAAATGGTATGATTACCGTGGACACACACATGCGAAGTACCACCATAAGCTTAAGGTTCTACCAATATGACCCGGGTAGAAAAAGGGAGTTGTGAAGGTTCTACCAATATGACCGGGGTAGAAAAAGGGAGTTGTGAAACTTTCTCCGGCTATCATCAACGATTTCATAGGCCTAGCATGGGCTAGTTCAGGTTCACACAGCCTTTTAGTAGCGGGGTCCAAGCCCAATCCAAACTCAAGAAGAAAAAATCCGCAACCCAATTTCACACGAATTCCAATATGAGTTGAAAATCCAAAGTCTTCTGTACTCGATTGAAACCGACCCAAATACCTGTGATTGTTCCAGAACCAATCTAACCCTAGGCCACTCTACAGTGGAATACTGTGGTTGCCGTACTCAAATCGGAATTGAAGTTTAGCGGGTACCATGTTGACGACATTGCCCTGGCAATCTCGGTGATTATTAGCAGCTATTACAGCTCCAATTCCCAGTTAATCATGAGCTGTTCTCCATCATTGCGACTGCAGATTTCATAGCAGCCACGAAAAAGGTGATCACATTATCAAGCAACAATGCTGCGATGTTGTATCGAAGGATTGGTGGAGCAGAACATGGCGGGGAAATCACTTTGAAGCCTTATCATGTTATACAAAAATTATGATCGCATTTTCTACTTACATTTACCCCTAAATTATTAGTTCCTTCCAATATCTCAACTTTTCTGGTTAAACAAACACCATTCTTACAAACATTAATTTTACTATTAAAATATCTCTTGAAATAATAATAAGTAAAATGGAAAATTTATAAGCATTAATTATACATAAAAACTGACTCTTAGGTAGCTTTTATTGTGACATGCTATAAGAGGTGGCAATGGGTCGGGTCTGGTCGGGTCAGCTTCGGGTCTAGTTAAGTTCAGGTCAGGTCACATCCAATTGAAAACCAAACCATCTATGTTTAATAGGTGTGTGTATATATATAGGGAAATGGTACTATGAGGTCGACCTCATGGGAACTTTCCATGAGGTCGAGCTGTGTGGGTCCCACTGTGATGTGTGTTGGACATCCACACCGTGATTTGATAGGTCCCCTTTAGGTTATGGCATATCCCAAAAATCAGTCGTATACAGAACTCAGGTGGGCCATACCATCTAAAACCATGTGAAGACATGCCTAAAACATGTAAAAGCACTTGGTGGGGCCCACCTGAGTTTTGGATGTGGCTGAAACTTTCCTAACCCCTCATCCAAGTTGAACACACACATTGGATGGGCTGGATTTGTGAACCACATCTCGGCGGGCCCAATAAATGATCATGAAGGTTTTAATGGGTGGGTTACCCCTCTCAACTGTTGTCTGTGGTGTGGCCCACCTAATTCATGGATTGACCTAATTTTTAAGCTCGTGGGCCACCATGGAATGGTGCATCTTACCGATGGAGTAGATGTTGGAAACATCATGGTGTGGCCCACACAGCTAGACCTCATGGGAAGCTCCGAGGTACTATGAGGTCGACCTCATGGGAACTTCCCATGAGGTCGAAGTGTATGGGCCCCACCATGATGTGTGTTAGATATCAACATTGTGCATTTGATGAGTCCCCTTTAGGTTATGGGATACCCCAAAAATCAACCGTATAGGGAACTCAGGTGGGCCATACCATCTAAAACCATGTAAAGACATGCCTAAAATATCTAAAATCACTTAGTGGAGCCCACCTGAGTTTTGGATGTAGCTGAAACCTAATCTAACCCCTCGTACAAGTGGAACACACATAATGGATGGGCTGGATTTGTGAGCCACATCTCAGTGGGCCCAATCAACGATTGTGAATGTTTTAATGGGTGGATAACCCCTCCCAACTGTTTTATGTGGTGTGTCCCACCTAAGTCATGGATTGACCAAATTTTTTAGCCCGTGGCCCACCATTGAATGGTGCATCTAACTGATAGAGTAGATGTTCGAAACACATCACGGTGGGGACCACACAGCTCGACCTCATGGGAAGTTCCCATGAGGTCAACCTCATAGTACCATTATATATATATATATATATATAGAGAGAGAGAGAGAGAGAGAGAGAGAGGAATGCTCACCTGCGCACTTCTCTCACAAGAACTCGTAAGCACTTTTTCATGGCTCATCGCACATGACGTGAGCCCAAAATTTGAGTTGTCCACATGATGTAGCACCCCAAAAAATCCCTAGGGCCCATCTTTCAACTTGTTTCAAAACTTTGGTGGGCCATGAAAGAAGGAAACAATTTCCTCCCTTGATTTGCCTCTTGCTTTCTGCTGTGGCCCACTAGAGTTCTAGATCAGGTTGAAAGAAGGGCCTTAGAGGTTTTTTGGGGCGCTGCATCATATGAACGACTCAGATTTTGAGCTCACATCATGTGAGATGAGCCATGAAAAAGTGCTCACGAGTCTCTCTCTCTCTCTCTCTCTCTCTCTCTCTCTATATATATATATATATATATATAACTTGGAGTGTAGATTTCAAGCATACTTCTTTAAGCATCAACATCGTTAGAGTGATGGGACGACATGGATGAAACATATAGAGTATCCCTCTCTCTCTCTCTCTCTCTCTCTCTCTCTCTGCATGGATGAAACATATAGAACAACTTCTTCTCTCTCTATCTCGTGCCGCTAAAAGAAGCTCTCTCTTTACAACACTCGGTAAGGGTTTTAGAAAGAAAGAATTTATAATGGCTTTTTTTAAATGCATCGACAAAGAATGTTACTTGATACTCCTACACGTAAAACTTTTTGAACTTTACATTTAATATTTCATCTGAACCATCCAATTAATGTCCAGCAATTCTATTTTTATTTTTTTACCATTGGATCAAATCAACAAGACCATTTGATATTTAATTTTTTAAATAATTAAATTATGGACACAATTATTGAAATGGAACCATTTGATCCTTTCATTTTAACAGTCCAATAAATTCCTATCAACAATCAAATAAATATAATCATTAACATAATTTTATTAATTTATTTTATGGACCACTAGCTACCATTTCAATTCTCCAGTAAATGAGCACCATAAATCAATAAAAATCTCATGATATTTTAGTTCTACATGTCATAAAATGTGATCATTGGTGTGCACGTGCTTATTAAATTGACAAACATGTGGACCATTCCTAGCAAGGTGTGTGAGAAAAAAAAACTATGTATTATTTAACTAATAAAAAAATCAATATATAATAGTCTACTTAACCCCTATATGGTTTAGGTCAGGTCAGGTCGGGTCGGGTCACCTTTAACCCTAACCAGACCCATAAAAATTCAGGTCGGGTCGGGCCGGGTCAACCCAAAAATTGAATTCGGGTTAAATTTTCTAACCCTAAACTAGAAAAAACCGAGTCGGGTCGAGGTGAATTTTGCCAGGTCTACATGCTATGCATAAGATAATTGTGACACAACATAAAACGTGCATGTAAGATGAGATTCTCATCTAAACATGAAGGCATGCACATGTAAACAATTAACAAGTGTGTGATGCTGAGCTTTTCGTCCGGCTGGAAGCAATGCTTAAATCTTTTTCCTCAAACATTAATGTTTGTATAAAGTTGATCAACGGTTTAAAATCAATTATCTTTTAGCTTTCCACCTAATTTCTTGGTATGACCCTGTGGGGTCCACCATGAAATATTTATTTTATCCACGCTGTTCATTCGTTTTGCTAGCTCATTTTAGTGCATGAGCCCAAAATTGAAGCATATCCAAAGCTCAAGTGGACCACACCATAGGAAAGAGTGAGGATTCAACTCATACTGTATTGAAAATTTCATGTGGCTCACGTAAGTTTTGGATCAATCTGATATTTGTGTTTTCCCTTCATCCAGGTGACCCTATGATCATGAACTGGTTGGATGGAAAATAAATATTAGGGTGGGCCTTAGGAAGGTTTCAATGGTGGACGTCATGATCCCCACTGTCAGCTTCCTTTTTAGGATCATGCCTTAAAGTTGGCAAAATTGGAATGCGCCATGGATATAAAAGATGAGTGCGGATCATCTGTGCTTAAGGCACAAGAAATTCCGGCGCCGTTCTTTCTTTCTTTCTTTCTTTCTTTCTTTCTTTTTATTTTTATTTGGGTTAGTTCACACACCCCATTGTTAATACACCCACCCACCCATGTTAGTCACATCACAATGTTAGCCACCCCCACTATGGGAATCGATACCGTGACCTCAGTGTTGAAACGAGGCTATCTTCACTCAGTCAGCCACTTGAGGTATGGACCTGGGTGTAATTCCAGCACCGTTGCTTCTCATTGGTCCACGTCATCCCAGAGGACTCTGGTTGACCAGATACGCGGGATTTCTCTCTCCCAAATACATGGCGTGCTACACACCATCACTTTTAACGTGTGTAACTTCTTTGGGTCCCACAATGATTTATGTTTCATATCCACACCGTCCATCAATTTTTACAGATGATTCTAGAACATGAGCCCAAAACTGAGGCATATCCAAAGATCAAGTAAACCACATCAAAGAAAGTAGCAGATATTGAATGGAAACCGTTGACACCTTCCTAGGGTCTACTGTTACGTTTATTTGCTATCTAACCTCTTAATAATCTTACACATATCTTCATGAAGGGAAAACACAAATATAAGCTTGATCAGAGCCTCCTATAGCCCCAAGAAGTTTTCAACAATATGCCTTTTTTGATTGGGTATGGCTTCGACCATTCCTGGAGCCAGGCAATTAGTTAACCATAGACATATTTTAGTTAATGGTCGTATAGTAGATATCCCAAGTTGTCACTGCAAACCCCAAGATATTATTATTACGAGATGTGAACAAAGATCCAGAGCTCTGATTCAAAATTATATTGATTCATCCCCCCACAAGGAATTGGCAAAACATTTGACTTTTCACTCATCCCAATATAAAGGATTAGTAAATCAAATAATAGATAGTAAATGGATCGGTTTGAAAATCAATGAGTTATTGGTCGTAGAATATTATTCTCATCAAACTTGAACCTAACTAAAATAACAAAGCTTCAGATAATTTTGCCCCTCCCTTTTTTGCCAAATTTAAGAAGGGGTTTGATCCGGATTTTTCTCCCACTCACATATCACAAATCGATCAACAGTGAGATTTTCATTATTTTTCACTCTTTTTGGTATTTTTTGTACCACAATAATTAGGAAGAATCTCTATCAAAAAAGGTCTTAATGTTGGAATAATGGTATCAATTGTTATTTTATACATTGTGGTTGGTAACGTTGGTGAACTAGGTGAAGGTACAGAAAGAGAGGGATTCGAGTAGGTGTTCAATTCAGACTGTTTCTGTAATATGGCCCGATTGAGCTTGGCTCTGCCTCATTTTTTGTCTAGTTTCCATAAAATGGTATGGAAAAAATGATTGGATGGTGTAGATCTGATAAATACATCACAATAGGGCCCACTGAAGTTTCACATGTAAAATACTTTCGGCTTTCTTCTCTTACAGGAATGTGCTGCACCACGGGAGCATATTAGGTGAGACCCGGCCTCACCCAACACCGTACAGCCCTTACAGTGGTGCCCACCTTGACATGTGTATTCTATATCCACCCCATCCATCCGTTTTTCCATATCATTTTAAAGAATTATCCAAAAAAATGAAACAGTGGTGGCTTACCATTACCTATGTCATAGGAAACAGTGGTGACATACCAATAACGGGCCACACAAGTTTTGTATCAAGCTGATATATGTTTTTCCTCTTCATCCAAGCTTATGTGAACTTATCAATGGATTGGATGTCAAATAAAAATCATAGAAACATTAAGGTGATCCCTAAGAAGTTTTTAACAGTAGAGTGTTCAATCACCACTTTTTCCTAGAGTATGGTTCACCTGATAATTGGATATTCTAATTTTAGTAGAATGCTCTAAAATGATCTGAAAATTCAGATGGACATAGTGGATATAGAATAAACAAATCAAGGTAGGCCCCACGGTAAGGGTTGCACCATCTTGGGTGATGCCCTGTTTCACCTATTCTGCTCCCCTACATGTGAAATTTACATGGGCTCCACAATGATGTATTTGTTAGATCCACACTGTCACTTCATTTTTTTCATATCATTATAGCCTATGAACCAAAAAACAATGCAGATTCAAAGTTAAAGTGGACCACATCATTGAGGACAGTAGGAATTGATGCTACCATTGAAAACTTCTTTGGGCCACATAATGCTCTTTTCAAGCTGATATTTTTATTTTAACTTCATCTAGGCATGTGTGATCTTATGAACAGGTCAGATGGAAAATAAGCCTCGATGTTGGCCCTAGTTGAATCCCCACTGCTTTATGTGGTGTGATCCACTTGATGTTTGGATGTACCTTGTTTTTGGGATTGTGCACTCGATTTATCTCGGAAAATTGATGGATAGTATAGATTTAACAAAAAAAAAATCATGGTGGGACTCGGAAAAAGTTTCACACGTTAAAACATGATTGTGTAGTTAGCAATGTATGTGGATAGAGTCATCAAAATGACGTGGACTAATGAGAAGCAACGGGCTTGGAACTTCTTGTGCCTTCAACACAGACGATCCGCACTCATAAAAGACATACATCATGATGGCCTACAGCGCCAAACACCACCTAGTTATCCGCAACATTCATTTTCTAGTCGAGTATGACACTCAGTACACGTGCAAGATGATCCGAACCACACATTGGGCACGTGTATAGTGATCCAATCCAGCTATCCTACAGGCTACTCTTTTGATTAGCCACGAAGGCAAATTTGCTTTAATTGAAAAATCCTAACGGTCAAGTAATGGAACTACTCTCACTGAAATTGGATCATGGCTAACTTTTGTCTTTTGGCATACTTTTGTATGCCACCGAGTTAGTATTATCCCCAACATTTTTATACCACGGCAAACAAGTGCAGGATTAGAATTTTGCTACACCCACGAATTGCATACCTTATATACGCGTCAATCCCAGCCGTGGGTGACACCCGAATATGGAGGAGTACTATATATAGGATGTGGAGAGTGTGAGTCTCTCTCCTCTCCTCTCTCAGCCTCTTTGGAATGGCAAGAGATCCAATGCAGATTTAGTGCGAAAGCCTCCTTTCATTGGGAACAGGTAGGGCCACGACTGATGATTGTGCGATCGAAATCCACCCCCTCCATCCATTTTGTGAGCTCATTTGAAAACGAGAGACAAAAAATGAGCGGTATCCAAGAATCAAGTGGGCCGCACTGAAAGAAAAGGTAGTTTGGGAAGGAACTGGTTTGCGTAGTAAGTTAGTATGCTAAGCGTACGTACCGAGTAAACTTTGTGGAGCCGCTGTGATTTATGTAGTTTATCCACTCCGTCCATCCATTTTACAGATAATTTTAGGGCTTGATACAAAAAATGAAGCATATCCAAAGCTCAAGTGGACCACACAATATGAAACAGTGTGAATTGAACATTTGCCGTTGAAAAATTCTTCAGGGTCACATAAGCGTTGGATCAACCTGATATTTGTTTTTTTTACCTTCATCCATGTCTGTGTGATATTATGAACAGATTGGATGACAAATAAACATCAACGTGATGTCTATGAGAGATGAAAGAGAGAGGAAAGGGTCGCACGGACGTGAATTTCCAGCAAAAGCCTTTGGCATGTGCTGGGAACGTAGGTGGGGCTCATTGTGATGACTGTGAGAAATCCACATTGTCTATCCATTTCGTGAGCTCCTTTTAGGACGTGCAACAAAAAATGAGCCGTATCCAAGACTCAAGTGGGCCAAAAACGTGAGGATTGAATGTCCATAGTTGAAATATTTGTGGGGCCACAAAAGTTTTGAATCAGGCTAATATTTGTGTTTTCAGTTCATCCTAATAGGAATGATATTATGAATGGTATGGATGGCATATAAGCATAACTGTGGATTTCTTAGTGCGGTAGGAATTTACCTACCCACTTTTTCCTTTAGTGCGGTCCACTTGCTTCTTGGATGCGGCTCATTTTTTATTTCACATCCTAAAATGAGCTCACAAAATGGATGAGTTGGGTGGATTTCTCACAATCATCATCTATGGGCCTCACCTAGATTCTTAGTGCAAGAAGACTTTGGCACAAATCCCATCTGATCTCTTGCCGGATAGATTCTTGGAAGAGAGAGGAGACGGATTCTTTGAAGAGAGGGAGAGGAGACGAGAGACTGCACTCTCGACATTCTACACCCTTCTGATGGGACGTTTTCCTCCTCACTGTCAAAGGAGAGAAATTTGAAATTGGGAGAGGTCGGGCGCCCGAACCATTTACTGGCCGGGCGACCGAAATTCATGAAATTTGGCAGCAATGCTGCTGGACTGTTTTCTCAACAGCCGGGCGCCCGACGGTCTTGTGACCGGGCGCCCAACCATGTTGGTCCGGGCGCTCGAAATTGGCTCTTTTCATTGATTTTCTCGCTGGAAGTTTTTTGGCCTGGCCTGGCGCCCGACGGTCTGGTGACCGGGCGCCCGACCCGGCGCAGACTGCTTAGACGCAGTTTCCTATTTGGGCTCTAATTGTTCCGTTTTTCTTACTTAGGAGTTCTAAAATGGGATTAGGGCATCCCATTGTATGGTTTACACGTCCAAGGTGAGAAAGAGAGAAAAAGAGGAATAGAGAAAGAGAAAAGAGAGAAAGAGGAAGCTTGTAGAAGGGAGAAGTTGCTTAAAGAGGAGTTCTTCTACGCAACCGTCGTCTCAGCGCTTCTACGTCCTCGGGATCGGTGAGATCGTTCCTTCTTTTACTATTCTCTTATTGTTTATCCATCCCAAGTGGGTGAAGAAGGTTTGATCCAAGCGGTGTGTGCTTGAGATCAGTTGTAACAGTTCTCTGAGACAGTGGATTGTTGATCTGGACTAGGTCCCATGGTTTTTACCTCTTTTGAGGGTTTTCCATGTAAAAACTCCTTGTGTCGTATGGTTGTTTGTTTATTCTTGATTATCGCATCATCGTAGTCCATAATTCTAGTGCATTGGGGGGCGAGATCCGAAGGTTTGTGTGCAACACACCCAACAAAGTGGTATTAGAGAGTTCAGGTTGTTTGAACGGTGTGGGATCAGTTCTAAATTATGGAAGGTGGCTCATCAAGGATGATCAGCCTCAATTGTTTTAACTGGACCATATAAAAGGCTAAGATGGAGGACTTGCTCTGTTGCAAGGACTTGTATGCTCCAATTCTAGGCATATAAGCGAAGACAAAGGATATGTCAGATGATGTTTGGAAGAAATTGGACCGAAAGGCGTGGGGTTCATTAGAGAATGGTTGGATGATTCAGTTTTCCACCATGTGTCTACAGAGACCTCAGCCGCTAACCTATGGCAGAAATTACAAGGGCTGTATGAGAGAAAGACAGCCGGCAATAAGATATTCCTGATAAGACGACTTGTGAATCTCAAGTTCAAAGATGGTGGTTCTGTGGCTGAACACATGAATGAGGTCAGCAACATTGTGAACTAGCTCTCCGCCATGAAGATGGTCCTGGATGATGAACTTAAGGCTTTGCTACTGCTTAGTTCATTGCCTGACAGTTGGGAGACATTGGTGGTGTCTCTAAGTAACTCCGCACCAGATGGAAAGGTATCCATGGATCAAGTAACAAGCTGTCTCTTCAATGAGGAGACAAGGAGGAAGTCTCTAGGGCCTGCTCAACAAGAGGCCTTTGTGACACAAGATAGGGGGAGAGGAAAGAACAGAAAGGGCGGAAAGGCTCGAGATAAATCAAAAGGGAAGTCAGTTGCCATGAAAGATGTTGAATGCTGGAACTGTGGCAAGAATGGCCATTATAAGCATGAATGTCACAAGAAGAAGAGTGATAAGAAGGGTAAAGGAAAGGAGAAGGGAGATGAATCAGATTCTACTGCGGTCGCCTCAGATGGTGACGTTGTTGTTATTCTTTCGGCAGATCACGATATTTGTCTCACGACTTTGAGTCAGGACACCGGCTGGGTGATAAACTCGGGAGCCTCGTTTCATGCGACTCCACGCAGAGATTTCTTCACAAGCTACAAGTCAGGTGACTATGGGACAGTGAAGATGGAAAATTTTGGTGTTTCGAAAATCGTAAGAGTCGGTGATATTTGTTTGAAGACCGATGTGGGCTGCACATTGGTTCTCAAGGATGTGAGACACATTCCAGACCTTCGCCCCAACTTGATGTCGACGGGAAGGCTGAATGATAATGGCTATAAAAGCCGGTTTGTTGGTGGGCGCTGGAAGCTCATCAAGGGTTCGTTGATTACTGTCAGAGGAAAGAAGTGTTGCACCCTTTACAAGGCAAGTGTCAGTGTGTGCAAGGGTGGATTGAACGCAGCGAAAGATTCAGCTACTGACGTGTGGCACAGGCGTCTAGGCCACATGAGTGAAAAAGGGCTTCACCTACTAGAGAAGAAGCAGCTCCTTCCAGACGTGACAGGTATACCTCTCAAAACCTGTATTGACTGTTTATCTGGGAAACAGCATAGAGTTTCTTTTGTTAAAACTGCTTCTCATACTAATAAAGTACATGCATTAGATTTGGTTTATTCTGATGTTTGTGGTCCTATGAGGACAAAAACCTTGGGTGGGGCATTGTATTTTGTTACTTTTATAGATGATGCATCTAGGAGGGTTTGGGTGTATGCTTTGAAATCCAAGGATAAGGTCTTTGGTGTGTTTAAACTATTTCATGCTATGATCGAGAGGGAGACAGGCAGATCATTGAAGTGCATCCGCACTGACAATGGTGGTGAATACATAGGTGACTTCCACGAGTATTGCAAGTTACTAGGTATACGGCATGAACAGTCGGTTCCCAAGACCCCCTAGCATAATGGTGTGGCTGAACGAATGAATCGCACCATTATAGAGAGAATCAGATGCATGTTATCCCATACAAAGTTGCCCAAGATATTCTGGGGAGAAACAATACACACGGCGGTGTATTTGATAAATAGGTCTCCATCGGCCCCGTTGAATGGAGAAGTACCTGAGAAGGTGTGGACTGGACATGATCCATCATACAGTCATCTCAGGGTGTTTGGATGCAGGGCATCCGTTCACATACCAAAGGACGAGAGGTCCAAGCTTGATATGAAGATCAGGCAGTGTGTGTTCTTAGGGTACGATGATGAAAAGTTCGGTTACAGGTTGTGGGATCCGACCGAGAAGAAGCTCATCAGGAGCAGAGATGTGGTTTTCATTGAAGATCAGTGTATAGAAGACATTGAAAAGCCAGAGAAGACCCAACCCAGTTCAGGTGAACTGGAAGACAAGGGTCCGGTTACTCCTCCCGTGGTGCCTGATGACGGGGGAGTACAGCAAGGTGCAGAGGATGAGGGAGTCTCTACAGAAGATGGACAGGGGGAGCAACCCCAACTTGATCCACCTGTTGAGCCACAGGTGAGGAGGACATCAAGGGACAGACATCCATCCAAGAAGTACTTGCCGCATGAGTACATTATGCTCACTGATGGGGGAGAGCCAGAAGACTATTCTGAGGCCCTAGCCGACGAGTATAAGGATGAGTGGTTGAAAGCTATGTAAGAGGAGATGGAATCCTTGCATAAGAACCACACCTATGACATGGTGAAATTGCCTAAGGGTAAGAAAGCTCTGATCAACAAGTGGTGTTCAGAAAGAAGAATGAGCAGAAGAATTCACAGACAAGGTACAAGGCCAGACTTGTGGTGAAAGGGTTTAGTCAGAGGAAAGGAATAGACTTCGAGGAGATATTCTCACCAGTGGTGAAGATGACATCCATACGAGTGTTGCTTGGGTTGACAGCTAGTATGGATCTGGAGATAGAGCAGTTAGATGTCAAAACTGCCTTTTTCCATGGTGACCTGGAAGAAGAGATCTACATGCACCAACCAGAAGGGTTCGAAGTCAAGGGCAAAGAGCATATGGTGTGCAGGCTTAGGAAGAGCTTGTATGGGCTGAAGCAAGCTCCTAGGCAATGGTACAATAAGTTTGACTCGTTCATGTTGAAGCATGGATATGACAGAACGGAGTCGGACCACTGTGTGTTTACACGCAAGTTCTCAGATGGTGATTTCTTAGTTCTGCTATTGTACGTTGATGACATGCTCATCATGGGAAAAGATATCAAGAAGATTGACAAGCTCCAACAGGAGTTGGGCAAGTCTTTTGCGATGAAAGACTTAGGCCCGGCCAAGCAGATCCTAGGAATGGAGATAGCCCGTGACAGAAGTAGTAGGAAGCTTTGGTTGTCACAAGAGTGGTACATTGAGAAAGTCCTAGAGCGGTTCAACATGAATGCAGTGAAGCCGGTCAGTACTCCACTGGATGGTCACTTCAAATTGAGCGACAAGCAGTGTCCTAAGACGAAGACGGAAGTGGAAGAGATGCGGAAGATACCCTACGCGTCAGCGGTAGGAAGTTTGATGTATGCTATGGTGTGTACGCGCCCAGACATAGCATATGCGGTTGGGGTTGTCAGCCGGTATCTTGCCAATCCTGGCAAAGAACATTGGCCAGCGGTGAAGTGGATACTGTGGTATCTGAGAGGCTCATCTAGGTTGAGTCTATGCTATGGTGAAGGAAAACCTGTGTTAGAAGGCTACACAGATGCAGATATGGTAGGTGACATAAACTCCAGAAAGTCTACATTGGGGTTCATGTTCACGTTTGTAGGGGGAGCAGTCTCTTGGTAGAGCAAGCTACAGAAGGTCATAGCATTGTTGACGACAGAGGCCGAGTACATTGCAGTCACAGAAGCATGTAAAGAGATGCTTTGGATGAAGAGGTTCCCACAGGAACTCAGCCTGAAACAGGAGGAGCACGTGGTCTATTGCGATAGCCAAAGTGCTATACACTTGAGCAAGAATCCAAGTCAGCATTCCAAGTCGAAGCACATAGAGATTCGGTATCACTGGATTAGGGATACTTTGGAACAGAAGGTGTTATAACTTGAGAAGGTTCATACGGACGATAACGGGTCAGACATGATGACCAAGGCTTTGCTCAAGGGTAAGTTTGAGGTTTGTAGAAATCTGGCTGGCTTGAAGAAGGCGAATTTCTCCTGAGTCGGAAAGGGGGAGATTTGATGGGACGTTTTCCTCCTCATTGTCAGAGGAGAGAAATTTGAAATTGGGAGAGGTCGGGCGCCCGAACCATTTACTGGCCGGGTGACCGAAATTCATGAAATTTGGCAGCAATGCTGCTGGACTGTTTTCTCAACAGCCGGACGCTCGACGGTCTTGTGACCGGGCGCCCGATGACTTGGCCGAGCGCCGACCATGTTGGTCCGGGCGCCCGAAATTGGCTCTTTTTCATTCATTTTCTCGCTGGAAGTTTTTTGGCCTGGCCGGGCGCCCGACGGTCTGGTGACCGGGCGCCCGACCCGGCGCGGACTGCTTAGACGCAGTTTCCTATTTGGGCTCTAATTTCTCCGTTTTTCTTACTTAAGAGTTCTAAAACGGGATTAGGGCATCCCATTGTGTGGTTTACACGTCCAAGGTGAGAAAGAGAGAAAAAGAGGAAGAGAGAAAGAGAAAAGAGAGAAAGAGGAAGCTTGTAGATGGGAGAAGTTGCTTGAAGAGGAGTTCTTTTGTGCAACCGTCGTCTCAGCGCTTCTACGTCCTCGGGATCGGTGAGATCGTTCCTCCTTTCACTATTCTCTTATTGTTTATCCATCCCAAGTGGGTGAAGAGGGTTTGATCCAAGCAGTGTGTGCTTGAGATCGGTTGTAACAGTTCTCTGAGATAGTGGATTGTTGATCTGGACTAGGTCCCGTGGTTTTTACCTCTTTTAAGGGTTTTCCACGTAAAAACTCCTTGTGTCGTGTGGTTGTTTGTTTATTCTTGATTATTGCATTATCGTAGTCCATAATTCTAGTGCATTGGGGGGCGAGATCCGAACGTTTGTGTGAAACGCACCCAACACCTTCCATATCTGGACGCACCCACGACTGAGATTGACACATATACAGCGTACGCTGGGTCTAGCAAAATTCTTCTCCAAGTGTAGTATCTCAATTGCCTATTTGCCTTCAAGGAGGGAGTGGATCAGGTGACTCAGGGACAACTTAGTGGGTGAGTCGCTGACCGTGGGCTCCAGTATGTTTGATATATCCCGCTGTGCATCAGCTTTGCCAGATCATTTTATGTTATGAGACCATAAATGTAGCAAATGCAAATCTCAGGTAGCCCACACCAAAAGAAACAGTAGTTATTGACAATTAAAAACTTCTTTTGGGTCACAAAGGCTTTGGATCAAGATGATACCTATGTTTTCCCTTCCTCCAGGTCTGTGTGACCTTATCATTAGGTTGGATGGCAAATAATCATTAGAGTGGGCCCTAGTAAGTTTTTAATTGTGGGCGTTTAATCACTACAGATTCAGCTTTGGGTTCATGCCCAAAGATAAGATTTGGATATGCTTCAGCTTTGGGTTCATGCCCTAAAATGATCTAGAAAAATAGATAAACCATATGGATATACAACACATACATCAAGGTAGGCCCCATGGTCAGTTGCCACACCACCGGGAGCGATTTGGGTGGATCCCTGGAGGTAGGTGGATCCCTAATTATGGGGCTCCCTGTGATGTATGTTCCTTACATCCATACCGTCCATCCATTTTGACAGCTCATTTTAGGGCATGAACCCAAAAATGAAGCAAATTCAAATCTTAGGAGATTATACCACATGAAACAATCTTGATTGAATCCTAACCATTAAAGACGTCACAGGACCACTGGAATGTTTAGTTTCCATCCAACTTATTGATAAGGTAACAAAGACCTGGATAAAGAACCACACAAATATCAGGTTGATCCAAACGTTTTGTGTCCCATAAGAAGTTTTTAATGGTCGATTACCACTTTTTCCTGTATTTTGGTCCACTTGAGATTTGGATCTGCTTCAATTTTTGTATAATATCCTAAAATGAGTTTTCAAAACAGATGAATGGCCTAGATATAAGGAAAATACATCAAGGTGGACCCCATGTTCAGGGATCCACCCACATCAGTGGATCCGAGGATCCACCAAAACCATGCTCCACACCACCAACCTGTTATGCCGACTTCAGGTGCGTTTGGTAAAACTTAATTTTGAAACTTATCACTGAAAATTGTTATTTTCAACGATTTTAATATTTCAGACTGTTTGGTAACGAAAAGATATTTAAGTCCTTAATTTAAAAAATCACTTAAAATCTAAAGGTTTTTTTTCAGTCATCATAACTCGGCTGAAAAGTTATAACTGAATGCAGTAAGTTGTTTTATTTAAAATTTTGGATGAATTCTGAAAAAAATACCCCTACCACCTTTATAAATGACAAGATTACCCTTGAAGAGATTAAAACCTATGATTCTCTCACTAAGTTGCTCCGTCTTCTCTAGCTCAAGGAAAAAAATCCCTAACCATCCAGAGGCCAAATCTTTCAAATCCCTCATTTCCTTCAGTTAATTTCTTATCTTAGATGAGATTTTGATGTTCTTTTTTTTAAAGCCTTACTAGGGCCCACCATGATGTTTATTTGTCGTCCATACCGTACATAAGGTCACACAGACTTGGATGAAGGGAAAACACAAATATCAGTGTTCGCTTGCCTCAAGTGCAAGGCTGCGATGTAGTAATAATCTCGGTAAGACTGAGGTCGATCCACAGGGAACGAAATAAACAATTTGAACTATCCTAAAAATTAGAATCTTAAGAGGGGTTTATGAAATCGGTTTTAAACATCAAACAGGAAAAATCTGAGAATAAAAGGATAACTAGAGCATCAAGGATCCACTTATAGCTCTCCTTGATGTATAATTCGTATGGTTTTTCAATTACTCAACTAAAATCGAAATTAAATCCTATCTAGCGAGATTATAGAGCGGTAATATTATCAAAATAATTTGTCACATGTGTTGTTCATCAACATGATTCCCTCAATTCAAGTTAGGACTTGAGCACACTCAATTGCATAGGTCAATCCTAGTTCTAATAGATTAAGATCACAACTATGATAAACATCAAACCCTGTCACTAGGCTTAACTAATATCATGGTTTAAACTTGATTCAAATCACATAAACAACCAATACGTATTTCAGAATTTTTGAAAAAGATAAAAGTTTGGTTTGAAGTTCCTACATGAAGATCCAAGTTTAGAGCGTCTTAAATCCGATTCTTCGGAGCGTACAAGTCTAGATCTTTGCAAAGTAATTAAGAAACTAATGTAATTCTTCCAAATATCCATGAGTCATCATAAGATTAAGAAAAACTACTTAGAACTTCATTTAAACTTAAGAAAATCATTGTTCAACATTAAATTCAAACTTAAAACCTTTAAAATGAATTAAACCATCTAAGAAAATTATAAGCTTCACCTCTTAGCTTTAGCTAAGAGGTTAACTAATGAAAAGCACAAAAACAAAATAGAACTAGAACTAAGAAAAAGAAGAAAAACTAGCTGTAAGAGGCTAGGAAGCCTCCTATGACTTGAACTCCTTACTCCCCACATCCTTGCTTATTTAGAAGAGAACACCTCCTTTTATAATGCAGCAATAGTACAGCAACATAACAGATTTTGTTTTGCTTGGTACGACATAACCAATGATCGGATTACCTTCAAATTTGATTTGTAGCTTCATTGCAATATGATCTTCCTCATAAATGGTTTAGATTTTCAAGATTATCTTTTGCATGGGCCCAGTAATCAGATCAGTGACCTCCTCTCAAAATCGCGTAATTCGGGTACCTTTACAACTAGTCATCTTGCTTTCAACACTACGGAGTGTACAAAGGTGAATTGATTTCAAATTTTGAATATTGGTAGAAAACTTCCTCTATACATTAGAGATGGCTTTGATTTTCCAAAACAATTCTAAAATGTAGTCAAAAAATTAGAACACTTGGGACTTTTTATAAAATCTGCGCAGTTGAAATCCCTCTGGATGGTCCATCTTTCCTCAACCGGTACGATCAAACCACACATCCTTTTGACCTGAAACTTTTTGGTTATTCATATATCGATGTGCTCTAGAATATGGTCAGCTTGAATTTTTTATATCAGTACTAGTGGGTCACCTGGACCAGCCCAGTGTTGAGTAGGCGAAATCTGAAAACTTTATGGACAGTACGTATTGTTTTGGCCACCACGATCTATCCGTGCCTCCGATCGACACGAAACCACTTGGATTATTTTGGCGTTGAGCTCCTCTTCGACATAGACTGGTTGGATTTCTAAATATCATCAAGATGGGCCTTATAAAATGGGCTCAAAAACCAAAAACGGTACTGCCTGTTGAATTTAGAAAGTGCATGGCTTACCTGTTAGTCGGTTGGCCGGACCACAGGTCGGCCTTCATAAAATTAGTTTAGAGATATTTTTATTTCTGGAGGGTTTGGCCGGCTGGCCGATCAGGCTGTAAATTGTGACTTTTTTTATTTTTCTTCCTCCATCTCCATTGTATCTTTCCTCCACTTCTTGTCCTTTCTTCCATTGATCTTCAAGGCATGTGAAGTGTGTCTTTTATCATCATATATGTGGGATCTCTTTCGCATTCATACAAACAAAAAACCATGTATTAGATTAGTCTTTAATCATGACAACCATGCATAATGTGTGATGAATTGGGGTTAGAATATGCACAATTCATAGCTCAACACACCCCCCAACTAGCATTTTACTAGTCCCAAGCAAAACATGCGTAAAACAAATCCAACTTTTCAGAACCCAACTCTCTTTTAGAAACTATGCTTCTATAAACTTCAAGACATACAAGTACAAAATTTGAAAAAAAAATAGTGATAGGAATTGAAATCTTAAACTCCTTAAACATAATGAGTGTTTCACATAAAATCCCCTCTAATTGATTGATAAATAGAAGAACTCGAACAAGTGCGATTTAACGTGCATAGTGAATGTTCATCTCATGAGTTTTTAGGATTACCTTCTTCATAGATCAACGAAACTAAAGATCTAAGAGTGTACAAATAAATAACAAGCCTATGATAAAAATTTACCTTATTGTTCCTTCGACGGCTCTCACACTACTTCCCAAATCGAGCTTAGGTTATGGGTAGACCTTCCCCTAGTTGGTAATAGGTAGCCCTTTTCGAAAATTTTCAACATATATTCAATAAATAACCTTAATTTCTTTTTCTTTCCATATTAGATATGATTTTTAGAAATCCATATATTTCGTTCTTTTCTCTTATTTTCTCATGAACAAGGATGGACAAAGTTCCCCCACGTAGTTCTTTATCACCTTAAATCTTAGTCTAACCAATCTACAATTCTACGTAATCCTTTCAACCATGAGAATCGTGTAATGTGAACTAGACTAAAAAGTGTTCGAATTTTCTATCAATCGAATCAATAGGGAAATTCAAATAGAAAACTATCATATTATGAGTAATTCATGGTTTTCAAAATCAATCATTTCATCTCTCTTTTTTTTGTACTTATAACATCCAAGTGCATAGAAACACGGTTTTCCAAAGGAGTTTTGAATTTTCAGAAAAATTGAAAATTTTCTACATAATTGCTCGAAATGTTACAAAAGCTAGTAGATTCATCTAAGGAATCTCACCCCCAACCAAAATCTTACATTATCCTCAATGTAACAAGATATGCAATATGCATGGCATGGGAGCAATGACATAAAACAAAAGAGAGTGAGAACGATAGTACCTGAGGTAACAAGTTGATCACTTATAGGATCTTTCATTATCTCGATGAGACTTGTTCAATCCTAAATGCAGAAAAGAAATCCTAACCTACCCACCTACCATTTATTAGTCTGATCGACTACATGATCAAATTTGAGCAGGATCTTCATGAATTTCAATAAGTTTCTCATGAGGACCATCCACACTCCTGCTGGACAATACACATGAGTGCATTTCTTCATTAAAGTCCAATCATAGTGTGCACCACATGCATGTAAGGAGAAGATAAGAGCAGCAAAAAGATATCTCTTCAAATACTGAATTGGGTTGTGATTGATTAAAAACGGGTCCTCCCAATCAGAATTTTCAATGAGCTGAAGAACCCATGATGGTGGAGAGACGTTCATCAAATATTCTTCAGTTCGGGTTGTCTCCCCATAAATTCAGAATTGCTGGGTGCTTCCACGAATAATGGTAAAGAGCGTAAATCAGTGGAATGATGTTCTTCAGGCACCAACACCATGTCTAACAAAATGTCCAACTCCTTAATCATCTCATCATCAAGATCATAGGGGTGGGCCATGCATTCCTCTAGGAAATCGAGAGAGTCGGATGAAGGGTCCTCATTCTCTCTAAGTGATTGAATAGATTATGTTTCAATGGTAAGGGATTCCTCTTCTTTAGAGAGAAGGTTTTCCATATAAAGTTCGTCGGGGTTGGTGGAAGGCCCAACATCACTCATAAGTTGATCGTTTGAAATTTCAGATTGTGTTACCCCGTCATCCAAAGAAACATAATTTTCAACCCAAGAGAGTTCTTCCACAATAGAATTTGGCATGTGTTGTTGGTGGAAGGATTCAAAAAGATGGACTTCGGCCATCTCTCTAGCAAAAATATCTTCCGGCGACTCGTAAACATTCGGCCATTTGGAAAAAGAATCATGGAATCACAATCATCCATTGAACCCTCATTATAGTTAATCATACTATCACTTTCAGATTTTCTAGATTCTTCGGGTTTGTCAACCATCATTGAAATCTCTTCATCATTCAAATCGGAGTATCTAAAAGAGATAGTTGCTTCACCATAATCGATGGTAATATTGGGATCACTAAGATCTATATCCTCTAAAGGTTTAGGCATTAAATCGGATGAGGGTTGGGCTTGGAAAGCCTCATCCTCCTCATTGTTGGGGATTGATTTGGTGTTCTCAATGTCGAGTTCAGGATTTTGAGAGGTTGACGAGACGTTTTGTATGTATTACTCAGTTATTTTAAAAAATTCTCGCAGCCAGGTTGGGGCTTATGAGATAGATACTCTTGAAAATAATTGTTAGAATTCATGGTTGGCTCGTCTCCCAAATTGAAATTGTGTTGCTGCCACCAATTTAGATTAGGCATGTCATATGTTGGGCTATGAGATGGTTGTTGATATGTGTAGCCATACAAGTGATCATGCATTGTCCTAACCAGTGGAACATTATTCATCTCTTTCCAATACTCTCATATTGTCTTACCCGGTGAAAAGTTATGCACAATGTTCTTATTTCGATAATCTCGCAATGTCTTACGTGGAGGAGTATTAGAAGTAGATTGAGTCTTAGAAAAATAATCATGCATGGAATGGTTCCAATCACAATTATTTTGAATCCCTTAATCCGATATATCATCTTCTAAAAGATACTTAGACAGTCCACCCATCCAGTCATTCATAATGAAATTTTAAGAAGTTGAAACAACCTTTATCTAGGAAGAAGAAAAAAAAGAAAAAAAAAACGGGATGGGGAGATGTTACCCGTGAAGGCGAGAACTATGTCATTAACTCAGTTCCTACAAAACATAAAAATAGAAAATTGTTAGTAATCTAGAAAAAAAAAAAAAAAAAACTAACTTCTAGAAAAACTAAAAATCCCTATCTAACTAAGACTACTCTATAGCTACTAGAACAATTAGAACCGTTTCACCTCTTCCCCAGCAGCGACGCCAAAAACTTGTTTGCTCGCTCCAAGTGTAAGGCTGCGATGTAGTAATAATTTCAGTAACACCGAGGTTGATCCACAGGGACAAAAGTAAACAATTTGAACTATCCTAATAACTAGAACATTAAGAGGGGTTTATCAAATTGGTTTTAAACATCAAACAGGAAAAATCTAAGAATAAAAGGATAACTAGAGCATCAAGGATCCACTTATAGCTCTCCTTCATATACAATTCGTATGGTTTCTCAATTACTCAACTAGAATCGAAATCAAATCCTATTTAGCCGGATTATAGAGCGGTTATATTATCAAAACAATCTGCCACATGTGTTGTTCATCAATATGATTCCCTCAATTCAAGATAGGAATTGAGCATACTCAATTGCATAGGTCAATCCTAGTTCCAATAAATTAAGATCACAACTATGATAAACATCAAACCCTGTCACTAGGCTTAACTAATATCATAGTTTGAACTTAATTCAAATCACATAAACACCCAACACATATTTTAGAATTTCTGGAAAAGATAGAACTTTGGTTTGAAGTTCCCACATGAATATCCAAGTCTAGAGTGTCTTGAATCCGATTCTTCGGAGCGTACGATCTTTGAATCTGATTCTACGGGTCTAGATCTTTGCAAAATAATTAAGAAACTAATGTAATTCTTCCAAACATCCATGAGTCATCATAAAATTAAGAAAAACTACTTAGAACTTCATTCAAACTTAAGCAAACCATTGTTCAACATTAAATTCAAACTTGAAACCTTGAAAATGAATTAAACCATCTAAGAAAACTATAAGCTTCACCTCTTAGCTCCACCTAAGAGGTTAACTAATGAAAAGCATAAAAAAAAAAAAAAAAAACTAGAACTAGAACTAAGAAAAGGAAGAAAAACTAGCTGTAGGAGGCTAGGAAGCCTCCTATGACTTTAACTCCTTGCTCCCCATGTCCTTGCTTGATTTGGAAGTGAAGAGAACACCTCCTTTTATAATGCAGTAATAGTACAATAACATAGCAGATTTTTTTTTGCTTGGTACGGCATAACCAATGATCGGATTGCCTTCAAATTTGATTTGTAGCTTTCTTGTAATATAATGTTTCTCATAGATGGTTTAGATTTCCAAGATTATCTTCTGAATGGGCCCACCAATCAGATCAGTGACCGCTTCTCAAAAGCACGCAATTCAGATACCTTTAGAATTAGTCAACTTGCTTTTAACGCTACGGAGTGTACAGAGGTCGGATTGATCTCAAATTTTGAACATCAGTAGAAAACTTCCTCTTATACATTATAGATGGATTAAATTGTCCAAAAAAATTCCAGAATGTAGTCCGAAAATTAAAACACTTAGGGCTTTTTATAAAATCTGCGCAGTTGGAATCTCTCTGGATGGTCCATCTTTCTTCAACTAATACGATCCAACCACACATCCTTTTGACCTAAAACTTTATGGTTATTCATATATCAATGTACTCTAAAAAATGGTCAGCTTAGATTTTTCATATCAGCACTAGTGGGCCACCTGGACTAGCCCAGTGTTGAGTAGGCGGAATCTGAAAACTTTCTGGACAGTTCATATTGTTTTGGCCACTAGGGTCAATCCGTACCTTCGATCAACCCGAAACCACTTGGGTTATTTCGGCGTCGAGCTTCTCTTCGACATGGATGGCTTCAATTTCCAAATATCATCAAGATAGGCCCCGTGAACTGGTTCAAAAAATAAAAACGGAACTACCTGCTGAAGTTAGAGAGTGCATGGCCGACCTGTCAGCCGGTCGGCCTTCATAAAATTGGTCCAAAGATATTTTTGTTTTTGGAGGGTTTGGCCGGCCGGCCGGCCGGACAGGCTGTAAATTTTAATTTTTTTTTGTTTTTCTTCCTCCATCTCTATTGCATCTTTCCTCTACTTCTTGTCCTTTCTTCCATTAATCTTTAAGGCATGTGAAGTGTGTCTTTTATCATCATATACTTGGGATCTCTCTCACATTCTTACAAACACAATATCATGTATTAGATTAGTCTTTAATCATGACAACCATGCATAATGTGTGATGAATTGGGGTTAGAATATGCACAATTCAAAGCTCAACAATCAGCTTGAACTACAATTTCTATAGCTGTCTAGATGTTTTAAAAGGTAGACATTTAATTCTATTGGTTTATGTGGTGTGGTTCAATTAAACTTTAGACTTATCTCACTTTTGTGATCATGCCCTAAAATGATCTTGCCAAATGGATGAACGCTTTGGACATAACATATACATTATGGTAGTGCCCATAAAATGTAGTGTTTTTGTTCGCTTCCCCAAGTGTAGGGTTGCGATGTAGTAATAATCTCGGTAAGACTGAGGTCGATCCACAGGGAATGAAGTAAACAATTCAAACTATCCTAATAACTAGAATCAAAGAGGTTAGTGAAATTGGTTTTGAACATAAAATAGAAATCTGATAATGGAAAGATAACTAGAGCATCAAGGATCCACTTATAGCTTTCCTTAGATGCATAATTCGCTATAGTTTCTCACTTTCTCAACTAGAATCAATATTAAGATCTATCTAGCCGGATGATAGAGCTGTTAAACCAAATAATCTGTTATATGTAAGTCCAATGCATAAGATTCACTCAATGCAAGCTAGGCTGAGCATGCTCAATTGCATAGGTCAGTCCTAATTCCAAAAGGTTCAGTTCACAATCATAACCATCCTCAAGTCCTGTCACAAGACAAGGCTAGATTACAATTTGAACTTGATTCAAATCACATGCACAGTCCATACACATTACAGAAATTCAGAAAAGTAGAACTTTGGTAGGAAGTCCCCACATGAAGATCATAGTACTAGAGCGCACTCCAATTCCTCGAATCATACAGGTCTAGACTGATGCAAACCACTTAAGAATTTAAGTAATTCTCCCAAACATCCATGAGTCATCATAAGACTAAGAAAAACTACTTAAAGCTTGTATAAACTTCAAACCATAGTTCATAATCATGAATTCCAACTTTAAAACCAATAAAATGAATTAAACAATCTAAGAAAACTATAAGGTTCACCTCTTAGCTCTAGCTAAGAGATTAGCTAATGAAAAACATATTAAAAATAAAACTAGAACTAAGAAAAGGAAGAAAAACTAGCTAGAGGAGGCTAGGAAGCCTCCTATGACTTGAACTCCTTGCTCCCCACGTCCCTTGTTGATTTGGAATAGAAGAGAGCACCTCCTTTTATAGTGCAGCAATAGTACAGCAACATAGCAGAATTTGTTTCGCTTGGTACGGCTTAACCAATGGTCGGATTGCCTTCAAATTTGATTTGTTGCTTCCTTGTAATGTGATCTTCCGCATAAATGATTTATATTTCCAAGATTATCTTCTGAATGGGCCCACCAATCAGATCAGCGACCGCCTCTCAAAATCGCGCACTTCGGGTACCTTCAGAACCAGTCATCTTGCTTTCAACGGTCCAGAGTGTACAGATGTCGGATTGATCCCAAATTTTGAACATTGGTAGAAAACTTCCTCCTCTACATGATAGAGGGATTAGATTGTCCAAAAAATCCCAGAATGTGGTCCGAAAATTAGAACACTTAGGGCTTTTATAAACTCTGCGCATTTGGATATTTCTGGATGGTCCATCTTTCTTCAACCGGTACGATCAAACCACACATCCTTTTGATCTGAAACTTTGTGGTTATTCATATATGGATGTGGTCTAAAATATGGTCAAAGTAGATTCTTCATATCATCAATGATGGGCCACCTGGACCGGCCCAGAGTGGAGTAGGCAGAATCTGGAACTTTCTGGACAGTTCGTATTGTTTTGGCCACCACGATCAATCCATAACTCCGATCGACAAGAAACCACTTGGGTTAGTTGGGCGTCGACCTCCTCTTCGACATGGATGTGTTGGATTTCCAAATATCATCAAGATCGACCCAAAAAACTGGTCCAAAAAATCAGAAACGGGAATGGCCTGCTGTCTGGAATCTGGAACCTGGAATTTGCATGGCCGACCGGTCAAGACCGGTCGGACAAGGCTGGCCTTGCTCCAGCAGCATGTGAAAGGAAAAGTAGTGTTGGCCGACCGGTCAAGACCGGTCGGGGCCTGTTTGGCCGACCGGTCTTGACTGGTCGGACCCCATTTTCTGCATTATTTCTTCTTTCTTTTCTTTCCTTCTTTCTTCCTCATTCTCCTCTCTTTCTTCATCATTCTTTGGTCCACCTTGGGCCTTCATCAAAGGCTCCTAAATGTGCCCTTTTGGTCACCAATTGAACCAAGTCACTCTCATTCCTACAATCGCAAAACATGTATTTGATTAGTCGTTAAATCATGAAAATCTTGCATAATGAGTGATGAATTGGGGTTAGAATATGCACAATTAAGAGCTCAACACACCCCCCAACCAGCATTTTGCTAGTCCCGAGCAAAACATGCGTGAAACAAGTTCAATTCTCCAAAAACCAACTCTCATTCAGAAACTATTCTTCTACACATCCCAAGACACACAAGTGTAAAAGTCAGAAAAATTAGGTGATAGAGGTAGAAACCTTAAACTCTGAAAACATAATAAGTGTTCATATGAAATCCCCGTTGATTGATTGATAAATAGAAGAACTTGAACAAATTTAACCTAGTGTGCATAGTGAATGTTCATCTCATGATTTTCCAGGATTATCTTCTTCATAGATCACTAAACTATGAATTTCAAGGTGCACAGAGCAACAACAAGCCTATGACAGGAATTTGTCTTACCGTCCTTCCGACGGCTTTCACACTACGTCCCATTTCCGGCTTTGGTTACGGTTAGACCATCCCCCGATTGGTAGTAGGTAGCCCTAATCGGAATTTTCCACCATTTTTCCATCATTCCCAATTTCATCCTTCCTTTTCTTTTTTCTTTTACATTAGATAGGATTTTTAGAAATCCATATCTTTCGTTATTTTCCCATGGACAAGGATGGACAAAGTACCCCGGCTTGGTTCCTCAACACCTTAAATCTAAGTCTAGCTAATCCACAAATCACATAATCCTTTCAACTCATGAAAATCGTGTAATGTGAACTAGGTGTAAAAGTGTTCAAATTTTCTATCAATCATATAAATAGGGGAATTCACATATAAAACCATTATATTAAGATAAGTTCAAAGCTTGCAACATCACTCACTTCGTATCTCCTCCTCTTATACTCATATCATCTTGAATGCATAGAAACAACGTTTTCCAAAAGAGTTTCAAATTTTAGAAAAATCGAAAATTTTCTACATAATTGCTCGAAATGTCACAAAAGCTAGTAGATTCGTCTAAGGAATCTCACCCCCTAACCAAAATCTTACATTGTCCTCAATGTAATAAGATATGCAATATGCATGACATGAGAGCAATGACATAAAACAAAGGAGAGTGAGAATGAGAGTACCTGAGGTAGCAAGTTGATCAATTCTAGCATCTTCCATTGTCTCAATGAGACTTATTCAATCCTAAATGCAAAAAGAAATCCTAACCTACCTACCTACCTTTGATTAGTCTGATCGACTACATGATCAAATTTGAGTAGGATCTTCATGAATTTCAATAGGTTTCTCATGAGGACCATCCAAAGTCCTGCTCGAATGTATACATGGGTGCGTTTCTTCATGAAGGTCCAATCATAGTGTGCACCACACGCATGTAAGGAGGAGATAAGAGCAGTAAAAAGATATCTCCTCAAGTTCTGAATTGGGTTGTAATTGATTAAAAACGGGTCCTCCCAATCAGAATTTTCAATGGGTTGAAGAACCCATGATGGTGGAGAGACATTCATTAAGTATTTTTCAGTTTGGGTTGTCTCCTCCACAAATTCAGAATTGCACGGTGTTTTCACAAATAATGGTAAAGAGTGTAAATCAGTGGAATGGTGTTCTTCAGGCACCGACACCATGTCTAACAAACTATCCAACTCCTTAATCATCTCATCATCCAGATCATAGGGGTGGGTCATGCATTTCTCTAGGAAATCGAGAGAGTCGGATGAAGGGTCCTCGTTCTCCCTAACTGATTGAGGAAATTCTGTTTCAAGGGTAAGGAATTCCTCCTCTATAGAGGGGAGGTCTTCCAAAGAAAATTTTTTAGATTCAGTGGTAAGCACATCATCTAACATTAGTTGATCTTTTGAAATTTCAGATTATGCCACCCCGTCATCCAAAGAAACAGAATTTCCAACCCAAGGGAGTTCTTCCACAATAGAATTGGTCATGTTTTGTTGGTGGAAGGACTCAAAAATATCGACTTCAGCCATCTCTCTAGCAAGAATATCTTCCGGTGACTCAAAAACATTCGGCCCTTTGGGAGAAGAAATCATGGACTCACAATCATCCTTCAAATCCTCATTGTAGGCAATCAAACTATCACTTTCAGATTTTGTAGATTCCTCGGGTTTGTCAACCGTCCTTGAAATCTTTGCATCATTCAAATCGGAATAGCTAAAAGAGATAGTTGATTCACCATAATCAATGGTAATGGTGGGATCACTGAGATCAATATCCTCTAGAAGTTTAGTCATTAAATCTAGAGAAGGTTGGGTTTGGATAGCCTCATCCTCCTTATTGTTGGGGATTGATTCGGTGTTCCCAATGTTGGGTTCAATATTTTGAGATGGCGAGAGGTTTTGTATGCATTGCTCAGTTATTTCCATAAACTCTCGCAGTGTATCCTCAAGAGTTCGTGTCGGTTGTCGCTCATGAGAAAGAAACTCTTGAGGATAATTGTTGGCATCCATGGTTGGCTCCTCTCCCAAATTGAAATTTTGATGCTTCCACCAATTTGGATTATGTATGTCATATGTTGTGCTATTAGATAGTTGTTGATATTTGTAGCCAAACAAGTGATCATACATTGTCCTAATCAGTGGAACATTATTCATCTCTTTCTGATACTCTCCCATTGTCTTACCTGGCGAAAAGTTATGCACATTGTTGTCATTCCGGTAATCTCGCAAGGTCTTATGTGGGGGAGTATTAGAGGTAGATTGAGTCATAGAAAAATATTCATGCTTGTAATGGTTCCAATCATAATGATTTTTTATTTGGTTCGACCTCTCATCTTCCAAAAGGTATTTAGACAATCCACCCGTCCAATCATTCATAATGAAATTATAAGAAGTTGAAACAGTCCCAATCTAGAAAAAAAAAACAAAAAGAAGAAAGGGAGATGGAGAGATGTTACCCGTGAAGGTGAGAGCAATGTCAGCAACAATGTCCTACAAAATCAAACAAAAAATTGTTAGTAATATAGAAAAAAAAATCAGAAAATCTACTTCTATAAAAACTGAAAATCCTACCTAACTAAGACTACTCTATAGCTACTAGAACAATTAGAACCGTTTAACCTCTTCCCCGGCAACGGCGCCAAAAACTTGTTCACTTCCCCAAGTGTAGGGTTGCGATGTAGTAATAATCTCGGTAAGACCGAGGTCGATCCACAGGGAAGGAAGTAAACAATTGAAACTATCCTAATAACTAGAATCAAAGAGGTTTGTGAAATTGGTTTTGAACATAAAATAGAAAATCTGATAATGGAAAGATAACTAGAGCATCAAGGATCCACTTATAGCTTTCCTTAGATGCATAATTCGCTATGGTTTCTCACTTTCTCAACTAGAATCGATATTAAGATCTATCTAGCCGGATGATAGAGCTGTTAAACCAAACAATCTGTTATATGTAAGTCCAATGCATAAGATTCACTCAATGCAAGCTAGGCTGAGCATGCTCAATTGCATAGGTCAGTCCTAATTCCAAAAGGTTTAGTTCACAATCATAACCATCCTCAAGTCCTGTCACAAGACAAGGCTAGATTACAATTTGAACTTGATTCAAATCATATGCACAGTCCATACACATTACAGAAATTTAGAAAAGTAGAACTTTGGTAGGAAGTCCCCACATGAAGATCATAGTACTAGAGCGCAATCCAATTCCTCGGATCATACAGGTCTAGACTGATGCAAACCACTTAAGAATTTAAGTAATTCTCCCAAACATCCATGAGTCAACATAAGACTAAGAAAAACTACTTAAAGCTTGTATAAACTTCAAACCATAGTTCATAATCATGAATTCCAACTTTAAAACCAATAAAACGAATTAAACAATCTAAGAAAACTATAAGGTTCACCTCTCAGCTCTAGCTAAGAGATTAGCTAATGAAAAGCATATTAAAAATAAAACTAGAACTAAGAAAAGGAAGAAAAACTAGCTGGAGGAGGCTAGAAAGCCTCCTATGACTTGAACTCCTTGCTCCCCACGTCCTTGGTTGATTTGGAATAGAAGAGAGCACCTCCTTTTATAGTGCAGCAATAGTACAGCAACATAGCAGAATTTGTTTCGCTTGGTACGGCTTAACTAATGGTCGGATTGCCTTCAAATTTGATTTGTTGCTTCCTTGTAATGTGATCTTCCTCATAAATGATTTAGATTTCCAAGATTATTTTCTGAATAGGCCCACCAATCAGATCAGCGACCGCCTCTCAAAATCGCGTACTTCGGGTACCTTCAGAACCAGTCATCTTGCTTTCAACGCTCCAGAGTGTACAGATGTCGGATTGATCCCAAATTTTGAACATTGGTAGAAATCTTCCTCCTCTACATGATAGAGGGATTAGATTATCCAAAACAATCCCAGAATGTGGTCCAAAAATTAGAACACTTAGGGCTGTTATAAACTCTACGCAGTTGGATATTTCTGGATGGTCCATCTTTCTTCAACCGGTACGATCAAACCACACATCCTTTTGATCTGAAACTTTGTGGTTATTCATATATGGATGTAGTCTAAAAGATGGTCAAAGTAGATTCTTCATATCATCAATGATGGGCCACCTGGACCGGCCCAGAGTGGAGTAGGCAGAATCTGGAACTTTCTGGACAGTTCGTATTGTTTTGGCCACCACGATCAATCCATAGCTCCGATCGACACGAAACCACTTGGGTTAGTTCGGCGTCGAGCTCCTCTTCGACATGAATGTGTTGGATTTCCAAATATAATCAAGATCGGCCCAAACAACTGGTCCGAAAAACCAGAAACGGGAATGGCCTGCTGTCTGGAATCTGGAACTTGGAATTTGCATGGCCGACCGGTCAAGACCGGTCGGACAAGGCTGGCCTTGCTCCAGCAGCATGTGAAAGGAAAAGTAGTGTTGGCCGACTGGTCAAGACCGGTCGGGGCCTGTTTGGCCGACCGGTCAAGACCGGTCGGACAAGGCTGGCCTGGCTCCAGCAGCATGTGAAAGGAAAAGTAGTGTTGGCCGACCGGTCAAGACCGGTCGGGGCCTGTTTGGCCGACCGGTCTTGACCGGTCGGACCCCATTTTCTGCATTATTTATTCTTTCTTTTCTTTCGTTCTTTCTTCCTCATTCTCCTCTCTTTCTTCATCATTCTTTGGTCCACCTTGGGCCTTCATCAATGGCTCCTAAATGTGCCCTTTTGGTCACCAATTGAACCAAGTCACTCTCATTCCTACAATCGCAAAACATGTATTTGATTAGTCTTTAAATCATGAAAATCTTACATAATGAGTGATGAATTGGGGTTAGAATATGCACAATTAAGAGCTCAACAGTTTTCAACTCAAAAAGAGATCGAGGTTGTGCGTCGCATCACTAACTATGCATTGATTGCCTACTGTCGTGTAGATATTGGACGATACTTTGTGGACCCACCATGATGTATGTCTTGTATCTACACTATCCGTAAATTTTAGATAAGTGTTTTTACTATGATAAAAAGACATGACGTTGATTCAAGTATCAGATGAACCACACAACAGGAAAATAGTGGTGATTCAATGCCAGCCATTAAAACCTCCATAGTGTTCACTATAGTGTTTATTTGCCATCCAACCTGTTCATTAGGTCACACATACCTGGATGAAGGAAAACCACAACTATCAGCTTCATCCATAGGTATTGTGTCCCCTAAATTTTTTTTAATTATGGTCGTCAATCAACACTGTTTCCTGTGGTGCAGTCCATGTGAGATTTGGATCTGCTTGAATTTTGGACACATGCCCTAAAATTACTATGCAAAAATAAATGAACAGTGTGAATAAAACACATACATTATGGTGGGGCCCACAGAGCACCATCCAATACCACCACAAATGGTAACATGGAGCAATCCCTTCTGCTTTGGCTTCCATCGGGGAGCAGATTGCCTGTGATCCTGGTCATAGAGATATATCTATGGCCAGGGTTGAGTAGGGTCCACAAATATGTCCATGACAAATCCACTACGTCCATATGTTTTTAAAGAAAAAAATAGGATAGGATTATAAAAATTCGACAGATTCAAAACTACCGACAAAACAGTGGGAACACCAACGTCAACCATTGAAACCTTCTTACTGACCGTAATGTTTATATGTGTCGAACCTCCAATTTATACATTGTATAGGCCATTCCATCCCATTATATGCATGGTTTGCATGTTTAAAAGGCACATCTAATGCAGGTTTTGTGATTGTAGGAATGAGAGCAGACTTCACCTAATTGGAGACCAAAAGGAGACATTTAAGAGCCTTGGATGAAGACCCAAGGTGGGCCAAAGAAAGAAGAAAGCAAAGAGAGAGGAAGGAGAGAAGAAAAGAAAGAAGAAAGAATGCAGAAAATGGGTCCGACCGGTCATGACCGGTCAAGACCGGTTGGCTGCACTCCCTGGATACTAAATAGACAGGCTAGATCGGTCAAGACCGGTCGGCCATGCAATTTCAGACTTCCAGATTTCAAACAGCAGGCTATTCCCGTTTTTGGATTTTCGGCATAGTTTTCTGGACCCATCTTGATGATATTAGGAAATCCAACACATCCAGGTCGAAGAGGAGCTCGACGCAGAAATAACCTAAGTGGTTTCATGTCGATCGGAGCTACAGATTGACCGCGGTGGCCAAAACAATACGAACTGTCCAGAAAGTTCCAGATTCCGCCTACTCCACTCTGGGCCGGTCCAGGTGACCCATCATTGATGATATAAAGAATCTACTTTGACCATCTTCTATACCATATCCATATATGAATAACCACAAAGTTTCAGATCAAAAGGATGTGTGGTTTGATCGTACCGGTTGTGGAAAGATGGACCATCCAGAAAGATCCAACTGCATATTTTTTAAAAGGGCTGAGTGTTCTAATTTTCACACCTAATTTTGGAATTGTTTTGGAATATCTAATCCATCTATCATGTAGAGGAGAAAGTTTTCTACCAATTTTCAAAATTTGAGATCAATCCGACCTCTGTACACTCCGGAGTGTTGAAAGCAAGATGACTGGTTTTGAAGGTACTCGAATTGCTTGATTTTGAGAGGCGGTCACTGATCTGATTGGTGGGCCCATTCAGAAGATAATCTTAGAAATCTAAATCATCTATGAGGAAGATCACATTACAAGGAAGCTACAAATCAAATTTGAAGGCAATCCGACCATTAGTTAAGCCGTACCAAGCGAAATAAAATCTGTTATGTTGTAATACTCTTGCAGTATTATAAAAGGAGGTGCTCTCTTTTATTCCAAAGCAGTCAAGGACGTGGGAAGCAAGGAGTTCAAGTCCTAGGAGGCTACCTAGCCTCCTACAGCTAGTTTTTCTTCCTTTTCTTAGTTCTAGTTCTAGTTTTAATATGCTTTTTCTTAGTTAACCTCTTAGCTAGAGTTAGAGGTGAAATTTGTAGTTGATTTCAGTGCTTTAATTTTTTTATTTCAAGTACCCTTTTCTTAATTTTGAATTTTGAACTTCTTGTTTGAATAAAGTTTGGATTTTTAGATGAATTGTGAGAGTTTGTGTACTCCGGACATGAGTTCCTTGCAATTCTCTAAGATTACCATGATTGGGTTGTTTGAATTCGAATTGTAGTAACCCTTGAGCATGTCATAGTCTCTTGGCATGGCTGTTACTCCGAAGGCTACAAGTTTAAGTTCTATGTGCTTCATTAGAACTAGAGATTTAATTTTCAGATTTAAGTGGGACTGTTTGTGCTTGAATGTTATATCATCCAATTAGATGAGAGATAGGACTTTGATTCTAATTGTGTTGTGCTTCGATGAATGGATTGGTATTGAACTATTACAAGTGGATCCTTGATGCTCTAGTTCTACTTAAATCTCAGATTTCCTATTTAGTTCTTAAAACTATTTTTCTAAAAACTTCTTAGATTCAAGTTATTAGATTAGTTAGAATTGTTTACCTCTTTCCCTGTGGATCGACCTCGGTCTTACCGAGATTTATTACTACATCGCAGCCTTACACTTGAGGGGAGCGAACAAGTTTTTGGCGTCGTTGCCGGGGAAAAGGTTAAACAGTTTTAATTGTTCTAGTGGCTATAGAGTAGTTTTAGTTAGGTAGGATTTTCAGTTTTTCTATAGGTAGGATTTTTTTTTTCTTTCTAGATTACTAACAATTTTTTGTTTGATTTTGTAGGACATTGTTGTTGACATAGATCCCACTCTATTAGGTAACATCTCCTCATCTCTCTTCTTTTTGTTCTTTTTACTAGATTAGGGTAGTTTCCAATTCCTTAAAATTTCATCATGTATGATTGGACGAATGGTGCTTACAAGTACCTTTTGGAGGATGAGACATCAGATTTGGGGACCCAAACTCATTGTGATCGGGATCCCTCCAAGCATGAGTATTTTTCTGAGATTAAAAGAACCTCCACTACCCCCCCCCCCCCCCCCCCCCCCCCCCCCCCCCCCCCCCATAAGACAATGCGTGATCACTTGTATGGATATGCCTATCAACCATAATATAACTCTTTATCCTACAATGCGTACGGTCTTAATTGGAGAAACCACCATTCTCCTTGTTCATGGGAAGAACCAACTGTGGTTATTAACAATCACCCTAAAACGTCTTCCTCTTATGATGACATGTATACACAAATACTTGATGAAATATGGAAAGAGTATGTAGATGAATAATCAAATCAAGCTTACTCGCCATCTTGTGAAGACGTTGAGCCCAAAATTAGGGGCGTCGAATCAATCCCCTTTAATGAGGAGGATGGGCCTACCCAATTCCCACCTTCTTCGGATTTGATGGATAGACTTTTAGAGGAGATTGATTTCGATGATCCCAATGTCATCATCAATTATGGTGAGTCCACTATCTCTTTTGGATGCTTTGAACTTAATGATGAAAAGATTTCAATGACGGTTGACGAACCCGAGGAATCCATTAAATTTGAAAGTGGTAGTGGGGTTGCCTATAATGAGGGTTTGGTGAATGGTTATGAACCAATGGTTTCTTTTTCCTAAGGGCATAATGATTATGAGTCTCTAGAGGATATGCATGCCAGAGAGATGGCCGAGGTTGATATTTTTGAGTCACTCCACCAACTTGACATGTTTAATTTTAAAGTGGAGAATGAGACTCCCATGAGTGAAAATTCAGATTCTTTGGATAAATGCTTGGCTCACTTCGAAAATTCAAACGACCCCATTATTCAAGAGATTGTTAAAGCCTTGCATACTTTCGACTTGGTGCTTCATACTAGTTATGGAGAACCTAGTTTGGAAGAATTCCACTCCATGGAGGGCGAGTCCCTCACCATCAAAATTGAATTTTTGCACTCACTCAAGCAAGATCATGATCCTTCATCCGACTATCTCGATTTCCTAGAGAAATGCTTGGCCCACTCTTATGATCTTGATGATGAGATGATTAAGGAGTTGGATATTTTGTTAGACACGATGTCGGTGCCATAAGAACACCATTCCACTGATTTACACTATTTACCATTGTTTGTGGAAGCACCGTACAAATCTGAAATTGTGGAGGAGACAACTTTAACCAATGAAAACTTGACGAATGTCTCTCCACCATCATGGGTCCTTTAGCCCATTGGAAATTCTGATTGGGAGGACCCATTTTTAATCGATCATAACCCATATCAGAATTTGAGGAGATATCTTTTTGCTGCTCTTATCTCCTCCTTTTATGCATGTGGTGCACAATACGATTGGACTTCAATGATAAGAAGCACACATGTTTACTGTCGAGCAGGACTTTGGATGGTCCTCATGAGAAATTTATTAAAATTCATGAAGATCCTGCTCAAATTTGATCATGTAGTCGATCAGACTAATCAAAGGTAGGTAGGTAGGTTAGGATTTATTTTTCTGTAATTAGGATTGAATAAGTCTCATCGAGACAATGGAAAATGTTAGAATTGATCAACTTGCTACCCCAGGTACTCTCGTTGTCACTTTCCTTTGTTTTATTTCATTGCTCTCATGTCATGCTTATTGCATATCTTGTTACATTGAGGACAATGTAAGATTTTGGTTGGGGGTGAGATTCCTTAGATGAATCTACTAGCTTTTGTGACATTTCAAGCAATTATGTAGAAATTTTTTGATTTCTTTTAAAATTCAAAACTCTTTTGGAAAACTTTGTTTCTATGCATTCGAGATGATACGAGTATAAGAAGAGGAGATACAAAGTGATGAATGTTGCAAGTTTTGAACTACTTCTAATATAATGGTTTTATATGTGAATTCCCCTATTTATGTGATCGATAGAAAATTTGAACACTTTTACACCTAGTTCACATTACATGATTTTCATGGGTTGAAAGGATTATGTGATTTGTGGATTAGCTAGACTTTGATTTAAGGTGTTGAGAAACCCAGCCAGGGTAATTTGTCCATCCTTGTCCATGGGAAAATAACAAAAGATATGGATTTCTAAAAATCCTATCTAATTTAAAAGAAAAAGGAAAAGGAAGGATGAAATTGAAAATGATGGAAAAATGGTGGAAATTTTCGAAAAGGGCTACCTATTACCAACCGGGGGATGGTCTACCCATAACCAAAGCCGGAAATGGGACGTAATGTGAAAGCCGTCGGAAGGACGATAAGACAAATTCCTGTCATAGGCTTGTTGTTGCTCTATACACCTTGAGATCTATAGTTTAGTAGATCTATGAAGAAGATAATCCCAGAAACTCATGAGATGAACTTTCACTATGCATACTAGGTTGAAGTTGTTCGAGTTCTTCTATTTATCAATCAATCAGCGGGAATTTCATGTAGACACTTATTATGCTTTTAGAGTTTAAGGTTTCAACATCTATCACCTAATTTCTCCAAATTTTGTACTTGTATGTCTTGGAATGGATAGAAACATGGCTTCTGAAGGAGAGTTGGTTTGAAGGTTTGAAATTGTTTCACGCATGTTTTGCTCGGGACTAACAAAAAGCTGGTTGGGCGGTGTGTTGAACCTCCAATTTATACATTGTATAGGCCATTCCATCACATTATATGCATGGTTTGCATGTTTAAAAGGCCCATTTAATGCAGGTTTTGTGATTGTAGGAATGAGAGCATACTTCACCTAATTGGAGACCAAAAGGAGACATTTAGAGCCTTGGATGAAGACCCAAGGTGGGCCAAAGAAAGAAGAAAGCAAAGAGAGAGGAAGGAGAGAAGAAAAGAAAGAAGAAAGAATGCAGAAAATGGGTCCGACCGGTCAAGACCGGTCGGCCAAGAAGGCCCAACCGGTCATAACCGGTCAAGACCGGTCGGCTGCACTCCCTGGACACTTAATAGACAAGCTAGACCGGTCAAGACCGGTCAGCCAGCCCTGTCCGACCGGTTAAGACCGGTCGACCATGCAATTTCAGACTTCCGGATTTCAAACAGCAGGCTATTCCCCTTTTTGGATTTTCGGTATAGTTTTCTGGACCCATCTTGATGGTATTTGGAAATCCAACACATCCATGTCGAAGAGGAGCTCGACACCGAAATAACCCAAGTGGTTTCGTGTCGATCAGAGCTATGGATTGACCGTGGTGGCCAAAACAATACGAACTGTCTAGAAAGTTCCAGATTCCGCCTACTCCACTCTGGGCCGGTCCAGGTGACCCATCATTGATGATATAAAGAATCTACTTTGACCATATTCTATACCACATCCATATATGAATAACCACAAAGTTTCAGATCAAAAGGATGTGTGGTTTGATCGTACCGGTTGAGGAAAGATGGACCATCCAAAAAGATCCAACTTCGCAGATTTTATAAAAGGGCTGAGTGTTCTAATTTTCGCACCTAATTTTGGAATTTTTTTTTGGAAAATCTAATCCGTCTATCATGTAGAGTAGAAAGTTTTCTACCAATGTTCAATATTTGAGATCAATCAGACCTCTGTACACTCCGAAGCGTTGAAAGGAAGATGACTGGTTCTGAAGGTACCCGAATTGCTTGATTTTGAGAGGCAGTCATTGATCTGATTGGTGGGACCATTCAGAAGATAATCTTAGAAATCTAAATCATCTATGAGGATGATTACAAGGAAGCTACAAATCAAATTTGATGGCAATCCGACCATTGGTTAAGCCGTACGAAGCGAAACAAAATCTGTTATGTTGTGGTACTCTTGCAGTATTATAAAAGGAGGTGCTCTCTTCTATTCCAAAGCAGTCAAGGACGTGGGAAGCAAGGAGTTCAAGTCCTAGGAGGCTACCTAGCCTCCTACAGCTAGTTATTCTTCCTTTTCTTAGTTATAGTTCTAGTTTTAATATGCTTTTTCTTAGTTAACCTCTTAGCTAGAGCTAGAGGTGAAATTTGTAGTTGATTTCAGTGCTTTAATTCTTTTATTTTAAGTACCCTTTTCTTAATTTTGAATTTTGAACTTCTAATTTGAATAAAGTTTGGATTTTTAGATGAGTTGTGAGGGTTTGTGTACTCCGGACATGAGTTCCTTGTAATTCTCTGAGATTACCGTGATTGGGTTGTTTGAATTCGAATTGTAGTAACCCTTGAGCATGCCATAGTCTCTTGGCATGGCTGTTACTCCGAAGGCTACAAGTTCAAGTTCTATGTGCTTCATTAGAACTAGAGATTTGATTTTCAGATTTAAGTGGGACTGTTTGTGCTTGAATGTTATATCATCCAATTAGATGAGAGATAGGACTTTGTTTCTAATTGTGTTGTGCTTGGATGAATGGATTGGTACCGAACTATTACAAGTGGATCCTTGATGCTCTAGTTCTACCCAAATCTCAGATTTTCTATTTAGTTCTTAAAACTATTTTTCTAAAAACTTCTTAGATTAAAGTTATTAGATTAGTTAGAATTGTTTACCTCTTTCCCTGTGGATCGACCTCGGTCTTACCGAGATTTATTACTACATCGCAGCCTTACACTTGAGGCGAGCAAACAATATGCCATCCAAAACCATTCAAAGAATTATTAACACTTAGATAATTGTGTGTGTGTGTGTGTGTGTGTGTGTGTGTGTATCATCCTAATGTAAAACTTTTGTCACTAATAAGTGTTTAATACTCACTGTTTCCTATGGTATGGCCCAGTCGAGTTTCGGATCTACATTATTTTTAGAATCTCGTCGTATCGTGGTCTTCCAAAACAAATGGACGGAGTGGATTTGTAATGGACATCTCTATCAGCCCACCTATGTTTCTCGGTGTAGGAACTTCATGCCAAGGGCTTCAATAGGAAATATGCAATGTAGATGTGCTTTGATGGATTGCTTGATCCACCGACCTAGTTGTGGGGCCCGTTGTGATGTACATTCCTTAAATACATGCCATCCAACCATTTTGAAAGCACATTCTAAGACATGATAAAAAAAAAAATTATTCAAATCTTAGGTGGACCACACCATAGGAAACAATCATTATTGAATTGCCATCCAACCAGTTGGTAGGTCACAAACACCTAAATGAAGAGATTGCACAAAAAATCATCTTGATCAAAAGCTTTTGTGGCTCATAAAGAACTGCTTCATTTTTTGTATCTTGCCGTAAAATGAGCTTTCAATATGGATGGACGGGGTGCATGTAGTATTATACATCATAGTGTGCCTCACAGTCAGGGGTCCCAACCACCTCGACGGATTTAGGGTCTCACCTAATCTGCTCCCGCATCTGAGAAATTGGGTGCAATCCTGGAAATAGCAATGTGGATGAGATCTGACATGAGGGTCCATAATGTAGTGTATTTATTATATATTCATGCGTCTATATGCTTTTCAAACTCATTTTATGATATTTTTCTTAAAATGAATGTGGACGCTCGCCGTTCCGCGCTCTCGAACAATCTCCCTTCCTTTCGGAAAAGAAGAGGGGTGCGTGCGTGCGAATCGCCGTTTGTGCCACTGGCTTGCCTCGTTCTCGAGGGCTATGTGTTGGTTGTCGTGTAAGCTAGATGTATTTGGATGAGTTCGTATAAGACCAGAGTCGCCACTAGCTAGTTACTTCGAATCTACAGTCAGCTAGACCCCGTAGAAACGTTAGAGAAGGGAATCCGAAGATTCCTTCCTCTAAAATGACTCCTTTTGATCTGCGGCCAGAGATTCGAGGTAAGGGATCACGGTTACAGGGTGGGAAGAGGTTAGGCACCCCACACACTGCCCGTACCGAGGTACGGTCTCTGCTTCACATAATCGAACTAATACTTGAAAGTCTGATTTAATCCTCGTACATTCTCGTAGATGACATGATGCATGAATGCATGTCTGAATAGTAAGAGTTTCTGATGGGCAGGTTTCCATTAACAGGCAAGTCCAGAGCATATGCTCAAACTGACAGGTGCTTTATGCGGGATGCATGCTGTGTGTTTGAATAATCAAAGTCCTTGTAATGACATGATAAGCAGGGGGGTTGGAAGAAAAGTAAATGTTGCACTTATGCTAGATGCGAATGAGATGATGCTGGTAAAAGAGTAGCTGGATGGACGGAGGTGTCATAAGGGTTTGCTTCGAGTGGCTAGATCAAGACTTGGGTGGCTTGGGAGACTTAGACCAGGGTCAGGCTGGGCTGGACCAGGGCTAGACTCTTCTCACTCGGGCTCTCCTTGGTGGAGGAATGGGTTAAAGGGATGGAGGTGGACTCGAAACTCTCGGACTGAAGAGAGGGGAGGTGGATGTGAGGGGATGCTGAAACAGGAGCTGGAGTAGGGTATTTATAGCAGCGGGCAGTGGCAGCTTGCATAAATATGTTTGGGCAGCACCCTGGGGGCCGCCCATACGGCTGTTCTGCTTTGGCTTCGGAGCGTACGGCCTCCGAACCTGAAGCAAAAAATCCCCAGGTTCGGAGTTCCGAACCTGCTTCGAGGCTGTGGTTTGGAACTCGGTGAGTTGACTGGGTTTAGAAGATGGGTTGACACGGTGAGTTGACTCGGTGGGTTGACTCAGCGGGTTAACGCGCTGATTTGACTCAGCGGGTTGACTCACTAAGTTTGACTTTTTTCAAAATTTTTGACTGGTTTTTCTTATGAGGGCTTCTTTGGGTTGATGTTTAAGGGTGAGTTGACTGGGTTCAGGCTTGAGCTGGGCTATGGATTAGGGCTTACAAGGGTGAGTTTGGCTAGGTTTGGACATGGAATTTGGTGATATGGTCCTCCATTCATTCAGCTATCTCTATCAACATTGTAGCTGAAGGTGGGGTGTCTACGGATGCCCCTCTTTGACAGAGGTTGCGTGCAACCGAATGTCAAAGCGAGTGGACACCCAACTTCTGATCCGGTCATTCATAGATCATGGTCTGAAATCTTTGCTTACCTTTACATCTGCGTCAATTGATCGTCTGGAAATTGATCACTCGCACATACCGCGGGAGTTTGGAGAAAATGTTGCGATTGTCCTTGCATGCACTGCAACCTGGGTACCCAATCGTAACCCTTTCATTCCCGATTGGTACTAACATCGAAAAGGTACAGTAGAGCCTCTATGTCCTTCATAGTGTTACGAGGTTACCGACCCGGTGATTGATTGTTTGATGTTTTCCCGGATCACTTCAGGAGTACTTGTTTCGCTTGACTGTCAAAGTGGTTAGCTGCCCTGCGTCCATGTAGTCTTACGTATGTGCGGGTGGACTTTTTCCACTCGATCTGTTGGTTTTGATGCTTGGTTTTTAATTCATTCTTTCCTAGATTGTGGTTTGGAATCTTTGTTTTCCTTTCTATCTGAGTCAGTTGATTGTTTGGAGATTGATAACTCGCACATACCGCGGGAGTTTGGAGAAAACGTTGTGATTGTCCCTGCATGTGCTGCAACCTGGGTACCCAATCACAACCCTTCCGTTCCCGATCGGTACTAACATCGAAAAGGTACAGTAGAGCCTCTGCATTCGTCATAGTCTTACGAGGTTACCGACCTTGAGATTGATTGTTTGATGTTTTCCCGGATCACTCCAAGAGTATTTGTTTCGCTTGACTATCAAAATGGTTAGCTACCATGCGTCCATGTAGTCTTACAGGAGATCACTACGCCGACTTGGACTCAGTCAAGGTACTTCAAGTATCCACTCCTAGGTATGTGCGGGTGAACTCTTTCCACCCGATCTGCTGATTTTGATACTTGGGTTACAATTCATCGTTTCCACCGTTCAGATGGTTTCTTTGATCGAGCCTTTTGGCTTTCATCTTTTTGTATCTTGGCATGTGGTATGACCGCACTGTCACGGGAGTTCAGTTCGACCGCACTGACACTTGAGTGCATTGGATCCGATGATCTCCGGGGAAACCGCAAGACATCGAATCTTATTTGATTTTTACGTCGGCTCCTACCCAGAGATATGGAAGATCTTTCGGTGTTTTGGAGGCCAAACGCTCTACTAGGAAAATGTTTTTGGATTTTTGAATGGTACTCACTCTAGGGAGTAAGACTTCGTGGGGTTTTTATTTGCAAATAAGAGAATATATTTTTTTGGATTTTTGAAAAGATACCCACTTTGGGGAGTGATACTCCGTGGGGTTTTTATTTGCAAATAGGAATATATAATATTTTTTTTGTCTTTTCGAAAAAGGAAATCTGGTTTGCACGCGCCTTCACTAGGGATGCCTGTGGGGTCTTTGGCTAACCGACTTTTATTTTGAAAGCAGGTAAACATGATGATTGATGCGATGGACGCTGATGCATGGGGATGCATATTTGATGATGGATGCATGGTTTGGCTCATTCTCTTTCAGTTCGATGACTTTGCTTTTGCTGGGGGTGCAGAAAATTTTGAGCTTATTGCTTGCAGGGTTGTGCTCCCCTGGAGATCTTTTTTTTTTTGCGGATGTTTGGTCAGCGGGTTGGTCAAGATCCCGACCCGTGGTCGATCAGGTCCATCGTCCCAAGATGCTGTTTCTTTGCTAATAGGGATGGACGAAGGAGGTTGTCAGACTTCAAGATGTTCTTCTATAAATGGATGTGATTGAGACGGTGCTTGGTCGCTAGTTTTGGTCAAGATTTCAATTTATGGGCGATCGGATTCGTCATCCCAAACTGTGAAGTAAATGAGAGGGGTTCGAGATTCCTGCAGTGCTGGGGATATTGGCATTTTTTTTTTTTGCAAATATTTGGTTCGAATCTTTACCTAAGTATTCAGGATGGAGATCGGTTATTGAAAACAAAGGAAATATTTTTGTGATTTTGAAAATATTTGGTCCGAGTAAAGATCGGTACTTATGAAAGCAAGGGAAGTATTTTTTGTGTTTTTTTTAAGATGATTTTGCAATGTTTTGGTATTTTTCTGATTTTTCTGAAATGCAAGGAAAGATATGGAATTTTCATTCATTTCCAGCTTCTACTGATGGTAAGGCACCCGATCCATTTTACGTCAGCGAGCAAGACGAATCTCACACAGTTAAGTGTCATAGTTTTACATCTTCAGATGAGGGGATTTTGAGGGTTTTCAGTCAACACACCCACAAAGTTGCCTGTTCCTCATGTGCAATGCACATAGACTACGTATCGTCCAACGGACTCCTTCGGCCACAAAATGAGCCACATCCTCACATTTCCCTTTGTCAATCCAGTTTGGGGTTTTATGCTGCTCACAATTTCGTGAGGGTGCGCTTCACCTCCCAACTGCCTTAATCCCCTTCATGAGTTTTAGGAATAGGGAACATCCGTCAGATTCAACAGCGACTTCCAAATCAAGGTTGTGTATCACGGTGCGTTCAACACGAACAAGATTGCGGGGTTCTGCCCGCCTCGACCCTTACCTGTTTAGAAGATTCTAGACACCCGTACGATCAAGTGTCAGCCATGTCTAGAACAGGTTGGGAAAGAAAGCCCCCGAGAAATTAATCCTAGTGTAGTTTTAGGTCTTCGGACCGCTGGGGGTAGATTTGTGCAGTTGGAATTGATGGTGATTTTTTTTTTTGAGAAAGTTCCAGACTTCAACTCGAGTGATCGAGATTGACACTGATTTTTATGGAAAGCTTAAAATCTTTTTGGTATTTTTAAAATGATCCGGGTTATCGAACCTTGATTCGAGCGGTCGGGGCCGATGCCGGTTTTTTGTTGAAAGTAAGAAAGGTCCCCCGAGAAATTAATCCCAGTTAGTTTTGTTAATGCAAAGATTTGTCAATTACCATGGTTAGTGTGTCGTCGAGTCCCCTTGTGGCTGAAGACAGTTTTCCTTGCGGCTGAAGACAGAAGCTTCTCAAAGTCAGCTTCAAGCCTCTCCACCCAAACCTTTGATCCCAAAACCTTCTATAGATGGCCCAAATCCTTTCTAGGCACACCCTTAGCACCATCTATAGCCCACCTTCCATTAAGATCAGCAATGGAAAGGTTCTTGGTAGCAGAAGTTTCTTTAAAATTGAAAAACTATAAGTCTGCTCTCTCCGATACATACCCGATCCATCGGAGAATAGTCTGATAGATGTCCGATCAATCAGACATTGTGTCCGATCCATCGGAGAATAGTCCAGTTACATTGTAAACTCTCTGGACACTTTTCCGAGCCATCGGAGGGCTGTCCGATCCATCGGACAGTGTGTTCCGATCAATCGGACAGTATGTCCGATCAATCATACAATTGTCCAGCAAATATATGAAAAACTCTCTGGACTCTTTTACGATCAATCGGAGGTCTGTCCGATCCATCGGACAGGGCTCTCCGATCCATCGGACATAGATACGATCCATCGGAGGAATTTCCAAAAAAATTACATCAACTCTCTGGAAGAAATTCCGATCAATCGGACCATCTGTCGGATCAATCGGACAGGGTATTCCGATCAATCGGAACTAAGTCCGATCAATCGGAGAACCTGTTTTTAAGCAAAATTCAAATTTGACTAAAACTTATGTCCGATCGATCGGAACCTATCGAGCTGACCGTTTTCTGACCGTTGAATGGCATAATCTATTTATAGAACTCGGTTGGATCTTGCCCAAGACACCTTAAGCATCATCTAGGGTTTGAGTGAGCCTTCTTCTTGAGATCCCCTTCTTCCAAACCCTTAGATTTGTTGAGTTCATACTTCAATCCATGTTGATCTGACCAACATTGATTAAGCATTCAAAGCTTGGATTGAATCATGAACTCAACCCCTCTTTAATGGCATCTTGACCTACCTCTCATAGACATTCTCTTGTCATCAATGCCATTAATGGTGGTTTAGGTAGAAGCTTTCCTTATATAAAAGCCATATCCCAAAATAGCCTCAACCTAACCTCAATCCCTCACCTTGGAATCTACAATGGGTCATCCGGAGCAAGGTTGCTGATCGAGGGAGCTGAAGAAGACGTCTTCCGTACAAGCCGAAGCTTCTTTAACAAAGGCATCATCAAGGGACTCAATCAGCTAAGTATATTTAGTCTTTCGAGTCCAAGAAACCTCCTCAAGTTGAGATTTGAGTTTCAGAGTTTGAAGACCCAAACTCGGTAGAGTCCTTGCGTAGGACAAGTCCTTGAGTAGGACAAGCCCTTGTGTAGGACTAAGTGGTCATGGATTAGTCCTATGGAAGGATGAATCCATGTGTTGAGTCGTAAGTCCTTTTGTAGGCTGTTAAGGTTTATGGTTAACCTCATTTAAAACCATAGTGATAGTGAAATCCGGCCACTCAAGGAGTGAGTGGATCAGCCGGGAGTGGAGTAGGTACATAACCGAACCACTATAAAAATCTCTTGTTGTGTGGTGAATGGATGAACTGATTTACTTCTTTCACATGTGCTTTTATTGATTTATATTTTTCATATCTTGTGTTTGATAAAAGTGCTCTAAGAATACTTTGTATTGAGAAATTTAAAAAAAAAATGTCCTATTCACCCCCCTCTAGGACAAGATAACTTGTTTCTTGCTTCTACAACAGCGGTAATCAAACTTATACCGCATTTTCAATTGGTATCAAAGCGGGTTCCTCCTCAAAGGCGTAACCGCCCGGAGTGTGATTCGTCTCTAGAAGCTTGAAATCATGTCAAAAGGGGATTCTAGTATGGTTTCCAAACCTCCATATTTTGATGGATCAAACTACGCATATTGGAAAGCAAGAATGAGAGTTTTCTTGCAATCATTGGATCATGCAACATGGAGGTCTGTGGAAATCAAATATGAAATACCCCTCTTGAACACTACCACAGAGGGTGTCACCACCACCACAGTCAAACCTGATGACTTATGGACTGATCTTGAAAAACTGAGATACATTAGCAATGCAAAGGCACTCAATGCTATTTTTTGTGCCGTTTCAGCGGATGAGTTCAAAAGAATTTGTAATTGCACAACATCCAAAGAAGCTTGGGACATCCTTGAAACTACACATGAAGGGACTAGTACAATCAAGAGGTCAAAACTTCAGCTCTTGACAACTCAGTTTGAGAATATGAAAATGGAAGAACATGAGAACTTCATGGACTTTTACACCCGGCTGAGTGATGTCACCAATGCTATGTGGGGATTGGGGGAGAGAATTTCGGATCCGCGCATTTGTAGGAAAATTCTAAGATCCTTACCCGAACGATTCTCTTCCAAGGTCATAACTATTGAGGAATGTAGAGATATTGATACTATGAAAATAGAAGATTTATTAGGATCTCTACAGACCCATGAACTTCATTTCAAGAAATCCCCAAAAAGTAGAAACACCGTGCTGAAAACTTCACACACTACACAAGAATCTGAAGTTGATAGTGATGAAGAATTGGATATGAATGAAATGGCTCTTATGGCCAAGAATAGAAAATTCTTCAAAAACAAAGGAAAGAGGGTTGACAAGAATAGCAAATCTTTTGATAAAAAGCGCTATACAGGAAAATCTTACAACAAGCCAAAAGATCCCAAGTGCTACAACTGTGGTCGCTATGGTCATATTGCCTCTGAATGCCAAGCTCCTGCCAAAGAAAAATTTAAAAAGAAAGCTATGGCAGCCACATGGGACAACCTTGGGAGTACTGATTCAGAAACAGAAGAAGATCAAAGTGATGAGAGAGGATCAGTTAAAATTCTGATGGCCTCTATCTCTGAGATTGTCTCAGACTTACAAGGCGAAAGAGACAATGATGATCATGAGCAATCAGAACACAATGTGACATCCTCCGATGATGATGAGGATGATAATGAAGGTTTGCAAGTTGCCTATGATGAGCTATTCCGTCAAAGCATCCTTCTTACCAAGAAGTTGAGCCAAGCTAATATTGAAAACAACAAATTGGCTGATGAAATGCAAGAAGTGAAGAGAGAAAACCACGGATTTTACCATCAGATCTGTGAATTGGAAAAGAAAAACAAAGCAGCTCAAGACAAAATTAATACCCTAGAAGATGAGCTGAAAAAGGCAAAATCTACAAATCAGTGTTTAGTCTTGCAGCTTAATCAAGAAAGTCAACTCAATGAAAGATTTGCCCAAAGTAGAGAAAAACTTGATGATATCCTTAAGTCAGGTAAGCCTTGTAGGAACACAAGAGGGCTAGGCTATAATGAGCCAACTAAGGTTAGTAACCCAGAACCTAAAAAGATCAGGAATGCATCAGGAAGCACTACTAAGAGAAATTCACCTATATGTCATGCATGCGGAGATGTTGGACATTTAAAGTTTGAATGCTTGGTCTTTAAGAATCCGGTTCGGAACTTGAAAGGTAAATTTGTACCTACCGGTAAAAGGATGAATCAGATGTGGAGTCCTCCTAAACAAACTCCAAACATGAGGAAAAATTATCCCACTCCACCGAAGAAAGACAAAAGAATGGAAGAGCTCCTAGAAATGGTAAAACAGTTGAACAAAAGAACCATGGAGCTGATGAAAGAGAAAGCCTAAACAACTTATGCCCAAACAATGACATCCCTAGAATCAACCAAGAAACCTAGTTCTCCAAAAAGGATAGTCTCTAAATGGGTAGTAAAGAACAAATGCTTAGTTATTCATACAGCCCTTAGAGCCGGAAGAAACACTAGGCGGTATCTTGATAGTGGATGCTCCCGACACATGACAGGTGACAAGACTCAGTTTTGTGATTATGCTGAATTTGATGGTGGGTCTGTTACCTTTGGAGATGGGAGTATTGCCAAGATTGTTGGAAAGGGAACCATCACCGGGCCAGGATTGCCCAAAATTGAGGATGTACTATGTGTTGACGGTTTGAAACATAATCTGTTAAGCATCTCTCAAATATGTGATGAACAGCATTCCGTGAAATTCTCCAAAGAAATGTGCGAAATTATGGACCAAACTGGAAAATTAATATTAAAAGGGTTTCGCACTGGAGATAACTGCTATGTGATTGAAAACAAGGGTGATGAGGGACCATCTGCCGTATGCCACATGGCTATTAATGATGATACTGAATTATGGCATCAACGGCTTGGTCATGTCCATTACAGGAACCTTGCTAGGTTGAGTAGAAAGAAATTGGTGAGAGGATTACCAAAGATTGGGAAGAAACCAAAAGAAGTATGTGCTGAATGCTTAAAAGGTAAACAAATTAAAGTTGCACATAAGAAGACATCCATCATCGCTACATCAAAACCCCTTGATCTACTCCACATGGACCTTGTAGGCCCCACAAGAGTAATGAGTCAAGGTGGTAAGAGGTATTTCTTCGTTATTGTTGACGACTATACCCGATATACATGGGTTGTATTTTTGAAAGAAAAGTCGGATACATTCGAGGAGTTTGAGAAACTCATGAAACGACTCCACAATGAAAAAGAATGCACAGTAAAACGTATTAGGAGTGATCATGGGGGGGAATTTGAGGATGGGCGCTTTGAACTATTCTGTGAAAATTTAGGCATCAAACATGAATTCTCAGCCCCAAAAACTCCACAACAAAATGGAGTAGCAGAAAGGAAAAACAGAGTACTACTCGACATGGCCACAGTCATGATGAACAGCAAAAATATAGCTCAAAATCTGTGGGCCGAAGCAGTGAATACAGCTTGTCACATCATTAACCGAGTTTATTTGAGAGCCGGCCTAGATAAGACCCCATATGAGTTGTGGAATGGAAAAGTCCCAAACATCAAGTACTTTAGGGTCTTTGGTAGCAAATGTCACATCCTTCGAGATAGAGAAAATTTAGGAAAATTTGACTCTAAAAGCGATGAGGGAATATTTCTAGGATATACTTCTGATAGTCGGGCCTATAGAGTGTACAACACAAGGACTAAAACAACTCAAGAATCCATAAATGTTGTCATTGATGACCAATCCAAAGAAGACACAAGACTGGATGATGATGAAGTGGGAGAACCGTGCCACATAGGTAAACCTGATGAAAAATCTCCCACTCCCAATGCCTCAATAGCTTCGGGAAATGCTCCACATATCAAGGATCATCCCCTCAATCAAATCATTGGAGATCCGGATGTTGGAGTCAAGACTAGAAGACAACTTGAGGCCATCAACAGTCATGTGTGCTTCACTTCAAAAATTGAACCAAAAAATATAAATGAGGCTCTCAATGATGAGTTTTGGATACTTGCAATGCAAGAGGAACTTCAACAGTTTACCCGAAATGATGTTTGGTTTCTAGTTGAAAGACCAAATGAGAAAAATGTCATTGGAACCAAATGGATCTTCAAAAACAAAACAGATGAATCTGGCAATGTGATTCGAAACAAAGCACGTCTTGTAGCTCAAGGGTACTCTCAAATTGAGGGAATTGATTTTGATGAAACTTTTGCCCCGGTAGCTAGACTCGAATCCATTCGAATTCTCATGTCCATAGCATGTGCTCTCAAATTCAAATTATTTCAAATGGACGTGAAGAGTGCCTTTCTAAATGGTATACTTGATGAGGAGGTTTATGTTGAACAACCAAAAGGGTTTGTGGACCCTAGTTACCCTCAAAGAGTCTACCGATTGAAAAAGGCTCTCTATGGGTTAAAACAAGCCCCCCGAGCATGGTATGAACGCCTTACTCAATTTCTTATTGCTCACCAGTTTGTTAGGGGGAGTGTTGATAAAACCCTATTTGTTAAGAGGACGGCTGATTCCTTTCTCATTGCTCAGATTTATGTAGATGATATTGTATTTGGGTCTAACTGTGAAGAATTCTCTGGCTTATTTGCTGAACTAATGAAATCTGAATTTGAGATGAGTTTGGTTGGCGAACTAAATTTTTTCCTAGGATTGCAAGTTAAACAGCTGAAAAATGGAATCTTTATCAACCAAACTAAGTATGCAAAAGACTTGGTCAAGAGATTTGGGCTAGACTCGGGTCGATCACACACCACGCCTATGGCCACCACCATTAAACTTTCTAAAGACTTATCTGGCAATAGTGTTGATCAACATTTATATAGAAGTATGATTGGGAGTCTTCTCTACCTCACAGCAAGTAGACCCGATATCGCCTTTAGTGTAGGGGCATGTGCTAGATTTCAAGCCGATCCTAAGGAATCACACCTCATTGCTGTAAAACGAGTGATTAGATATGTGGCCTGCACCACTGAATATGGCTTGTGGTACCCCTTTGACACCTCAACCATCATTGCGGGGTACTCCGATGCCGATTGGGCCGGAAATATGTATGACAGAAAATCCACTAGCGGTGGTTGTTTTTACATCGGAAACTGCTTAGTTGCTTGGCATAGCAAAAAGCAAAACTCCATCTCTTTGTCCACCGCTGAAGCTGAATATATTGCTGCCGGTAGTTGCTGTGCTCAACTACTTTGGATGAAGCAGATGTTGAAGGATTATGGTCTTAATCAGGATGAAATGACGCTTTTTTGTGACAACACAAGCACCATTAATATCTCAAAAAATCCGGTTCAACATTCTCGAACCAAGCATATCGACATCCGGCACCACTTTATAAGAGAAAAAGTTGAGGAAAAACTGATTAATCTTGAATACATTCAAACTGAGCGGCAATTGGCCGACATCCTTACTAAGCCGTTAGATTCCACAAGGTTTGAACACCTTCGAAAGTCTATCGGTGTGTGCTCATTCTAGCAAAATGGAAACTCATGTGCATATAGGTATATCTGAGGAATTAGCCTCATTTTATTGAGTGATTATTGATATTCTCATGCTCACACTCTTATCAAACAAGCTGGGAATCATTTGCTGAAGGGAGGAAGTGTTTAGTGTTAAAATGTCACCGGGGGCATTTTCGATGGATCGGACACATCGTCCGATCAATCGGAAATATCGGGAGTTCAACAGTTAAATACGCGAGCCCTATTCATTTGGTCTTCATTTCTGCCCTATTCCTGTTTTCTCTCAGCCCCTTTTGCTAGGGCATCCCCATCCGATCGGACTGTAGCTCAGCTGGGTTTCCCTTGATCCTCCTTTGCAGCAACAACAGGTCTTCGTATCTCCTAGGTAAGATCTTCCAAGCTGTCAGTTCAATTTTTTTTGCTATCCGATCGGTTTCTTCTGCCCCTCTCCTCTATCAGATTATCATTTGTAGGGATTTGAAGTGTTTCCTGTCCATCTTGGTGTCTGCATTGTTTAAATCCACTTTCCAATCTTGCTACACCATGCCTAAAGATCCCAAAGGCAAGTCCAAGATGGCTGCTGGGCCATCCACCACTGCCAGGACCAAGAAGCTGCAAACTTCTCGACCCTCTCAGGGCTCTCCTCCTCCTGCTGCTCCTCCTGCCCAGCCTGAGAGTCCAGCCTCTCTCTCTCGGTTTCAATCTCGCACCATTATATATGAGAGAGTGGTCACTGAGTCATGTGTGGAGCCCTTTGGCATTCCCGCTCTTCTTTCACAGATTGGGTGGGATGTTGTACTTCGATTTGGCGGCGTAGCCCATCCCGAGGTTGTGTATACATTTCTATCTAAAATCATCAACCCCGTTGGAAACCCTCCCTCATGTGAAGTTATTGTCGGAGGCCGGGTCGTCCAGGTAACAGCCCACACAATAGCCGCCCTGATTGGTGTTCCCGTGTCCACAGCCCCACAACCAAATGACAATCTTCTTGATACTTCTCTTAGGGCTGATTGGACTCGATACTTATGTCGGGGTCCAAATCCGGAGTGGATCGACGGTAGTGCACTACGGGCATCTGAAATGTCCAATAGGTTTCAAGTGCTCCACCAGATCTTTAGCACCAATGTCTACCCCCGCAGTACCAACAAGTCTGACCTTACTGCCAATATGGTCAATCTGCTGTATCACGTTGGTCATGGGACGCGCCTGTGTCTCCCATCCATCATTTTGCATCATATTCTGGACGCTCTGCCACACAACCGCAACACCATTCCGTTCGGCTGGCTCATTACCAGATTAGGGCACGAGTGCGGGTTCACAGATATTGTGGTCCACCCTATTCCTCGCCGCACATTCAGGGACCTCAATATCAAGAAGATGACCCTTTCAAAAGAGGATGACGTAGAAGATCGGGATTTCTCGCACACTCCCACACAGGTGTCGGCTGACACCCACAGCAGGATCTTCAGCTCCATCACCAACGCCTGCCCCAGCTCGTCGCTCAGTCAAGCGGCGACTTCAGTCCGACGCCTCTTCGGCACCTCCTCCTCCCAGCACGGAGCAGATCACTACTCAACTAGATCGAGTGGAGGGTGCCCTTGCACAGCATGGTGAGCGGCTGTCGCGACTCGAGAGCTTGATGCAGACCATTCATGATGCAGTCCAGAGCCTCACCTCAGCTCTCTCATGCCGTCGCGATGACGTCGCTGGCCCTGCTCCATAGCTGCCTATCTTTTCAGTTAGGGTCCCTAGTGTCTAGTCGTCGTAGATATCTTTTTGGAGCGACGTTGATAGTTGTATTGATTGATGCATCTTCTCTTTGACACCTTTTTGGTTCGTCGGATGGTTATACTTTTTGGATACGTTTTTTTTTTTTGGATATTTTTTGGATATTCTGCTATGCCCTGTATCTGGATATTCTGATGATCATTATGTTTTTCTTGTTATGATATTATGTCTGATGATCATTCTTTTTGGCTATCTTGTGCATATATACATATAATTGTGCGAAATTGCTTATCCTTGTTGGGCTTCTTGCCTCTTTTGGATTTTGTATATATGGTATGTTGGTCATGATATACATTTCAGGAGGGGAGGTTGGTTGCTTGGGCTATAAGCCCACTGTGCTTACTGTCATATACTTGTATATCCTTGCATGACCATGTGTGTGTTGGCTTCCTCTCTAGGCACGATAATGTTTATTTCCTCCTTTAGTCTATGACATATGCGCTGCATTCTCATTTCACTAACCTTTGTCAATCACTGCCAAAAAGGGGGAGAATTTATCCCACCAAAAGATCCAGGTTATCTTTTTTTTGTTGATCTTTTGTGTGCAGGGACTAAGGGGGAGTTCAAGTGAAGCCTAGTCTGTACATTGAGTCTGTACATTTTGTATGTAATTAGTCATGTCTATGTATAAAGTTTTTATTTTTTTTCGACATGATGTATTTTGGTTTTGGTATCTAGGATAAGTCTGTGGTATGGACCAAGACTTGTATAGGTTTGGTTTTGTCTAGTAATTGACAAAGGGGGAGATTGTTAATGCAAAGATTTGTCAATTACCATGGTTAGTGTGTCGTCGAGTCCCCTTGCGGCTGAAGACAGTTTTCCTTGCGGCTGAAGACAGAAGCTTCTCAAAGATCAAGTCAGCTTCAAGCCTCTACACCAAAACCTTTGATCCCAAAACCTTCTATAGATGGCCCAAATCCTTTCTAGGCACACCCTTAGCACCATCTATAGCCCACCTTCCATTAAGATCAGCAATGGAAAGGTTCTTGGTAGCAGAAGTTGCTTTAAAATTGAAAAACTATAAGTCTGCTCTCTCCGATACATACCCGATCCATCGGAGAATAGTCCGATAGATGTCCGATCAATCGGACATTGTGTCCGATCCATCGGAGAATAGTCCAGTTACATTGTAAACTCTCTGGACACTTTTCCGAGCCATCGGAGGGCTGTTCGATCCATCGGACAGTGTGTTCCGATCAATCGGACAGTATGTCCGATCAATCGTACAATTGTCCAACAAATATATGAAAAACTCTCTGGACTCTTTTACGATCAATCGGAGGTCTGTCCGATCCATCGGACAGGGCTCTCCGATCCATCGGACATAGATACGATCCATCGGAGGAATTTCCAGAAAAATTACATCAACTCTCTGGAAGAAATTCCAATCAATCGGACCATCTGTCCGATCAATCGGACAGGGTATTCCGATCAATCGGAACTAAGTCCGATCAGTCGGAGAACCTGTTTTCAAGCAAAATTCAAATTTGACTAAAACTTATGTCCGATCGATCGGAACCTATCGAGCTGACCGTTTTCTAACCGTTGAATGGCATAATCTATTTATAGAACTCGGTTGGATCTTGCCCAAGACACCTTGAGCATCATCTAGGGTTTGAGTGAGCCTTCTTCTTGAGATCCCCTTCTTCCAAACCCTTAGATTTGTTGAGTTCATACTTCAATCCATGTTGATCTGACCAACATTGATTAAGCATTCAAAGCTTGGATTGAATCATGAACTCAACCCCTCTTTAATGGCATCTTGACCTACCTCTCATAGACATTCTCTTGTCATCAATGCCATTAATGGTGGTTTAGGTAGAAGCTTTCCTTATATAAAAGCCATATCCCAAAATAGCCTCAACCTAACCTCAATCCCTCACCTTGGAATCTACAATGGGTCATCCGGAGCAAGGTTGCTGATCGAGGGAGCTGAAGAAGACGTCTTCCGTACAAGCCGAAGCTTCTTCAACAAAGGCATCATCAAGGGACTCAATCAGCTAAGTATATTTAGTCTTTCGAGTCCAAGAAACCTCCTCAAGTTGAGATTTGGGTTTCAGAGTTTGAAGACCCAAACTCGGTAGAGTCCTTGCGTAGGACAAGTCCTTGAGTAGGACAAGCCCTTGTGTAGGACTAAGTGGTCATGGATTAGTCCTATGGAAGGATGAATCCATGTGTTAAGTCGTAAGTCCTTTTGTAGGCTGTTAAGGTTTATGGTTAACCTCATTTAAAACCATAGTGATAGTGAAATCCGGCCACTCAAGGAGTGAGTGGATCGGCCGGGAGTGGAGTAGGTACATAACCGAACCACTATAAAAATCTCTTGTTGTGTGGTGAATGGATGAACTGATTTACTTCTTTCACATGTGCTTTTATTGATTTATATTTTGCATATCTTGTGTTTGATAAAAGTGCTCTAAGAATACTTTGTATTGAGAAATTTAAAAAAAATGTCCTATTCACCCCCCTCTAGGACAAGATAACTTGTTTCTTGCTTCTACAACAGCGGTAATCAAACTTATACCGCATTTTCAAGTTTAAGGTCTTCGGACAAAAAATATGTACAGTCTGAAAATACATTCTTTTTGTGATTTTTTGAAAAGATTCGGATTATCGAACCTTAAGCCAAGCGGTCGAGGTCGGTGCCGGTTTTTATTAAAATGTCTATCAGGATGTTGATTCTGACGTAGTTTAAGGTCTTCGAACGAAAACTTTGTATAAAATAGGGCAACACATTTTTTTAACTTTTTTGAAATGATCCAGGTCATCAGATCTTGGCCGGAACAGCTGGGATCGATGTCGGTTTTTATTAAAAAGTCTCTCGGGATGTTGATTCCAATGTAGTTTAAGGTCTTCGGACCCAAACTTTGTACAGGCAATATTGAAATACACATTTTTTTTAGAATATGTCCGGAGTCGTCGGATCTTGATTCGAACAATCAAGACCGATGCCGGTTTTTATTGAAAATCTCTCGGGATCTTAATCCCGACGTAGTTTAAGGTCTTCGGACCAAATATTATGTACATGAAGCACGATGCACTTTTTTGTGTTTTTTTTTTTTCCAAAAGATCCAGTCTATCTGACCTCTTCCATGATCGGTTGAGGTCAAATGATGGTTTTTATTATGAAATCCCTCGGGATGTTGATCCCGACGTAGTTTAAGGTCTTCGAACCAAACATTATGTACATGAAGCACGACACATTTTTTTTGTGTGTGTTTTTTTTCCAAAAGATCTAGTCTATCTGACCCCTTCCTTGATCGGTTGAGGTCAAATGACGGTTTTTATTATGAAATCCCTCGGGATGTTGATCCCGACGTAGTTTAAGGTCTTCGGACCAAACATTATGTACATGAAGCACGTCACATGTTTTTTTGTGTTTTTTTTTAAAAGATCCAGTCTATCTGACCCCTTCCTTGATCGGTTGAGGTCAAATGATGGTTTTTATTTTGAAATCCCTCGAGATGTTGATCCCGACGTAGTTTAAGGTCTTCGGACCAAACATTATGTACATGAAGCACGTCACTTTTTTTTGTGTTTTTTTTTTCAAAAGATCCAGTCTATCTGACCCCTTCCTTGATCGGTTGAGGTTAAATGATGGTTTTTATTATGAAATCCCTCTGGATGTTGATCCCAACGTAGTTTAAGGTCTTCGGACCAAACATTATGTATAGTAGGCAGCAATCAAAGTTGGAAATTCCAGGGATTTTTCTGAGGATGATTCAGATCATTAAGCCATGACTTTGGATGGTTGAGATCATTGTTTAACCAAGTCAATTCTTTTTCTTTTTCTTGAAAATTCCATGGAGCTTTTTCCACATCATTAAGCCAACTTCTCTCCAATTTCTCACAAGATGAGATTTTGGTGAGATTCCTTACTTTTTCTCATCCTTCTCTTCCATTACTTCATTCTTAGATGGAGGTACAAGATTCACTTGCAACCACCCTTCCCAAGGAGGAGTTCTTCCCAAAGAGAGGGGGTGAGAGGTCATTTCAACCAAGTGGGAGGACGGACGGCCCCCTGGGTGCCACCCAAGCCGCTTCTGCCCACTGGTCTTTCCAGTGGGTCGGATAATGGGGTGCCCTCCCATTCTCTATATAACATGGGGCATACTTGGCCCCTCCAACGTGCAATCTCTCTCTTCTCTTTCTCATACTCTCTCTTTTTTCAAGTTTTTCTCTTTCTTTTGGTGGCCTTTTGCTTTTTTCAAGTGGTGGGGCCTTAGTGGAGCTTTGGGACAGTAAGGTGGTCCCCCTTTGGTGAGTGGTGAAGGTATGGACCACTCCCTTTTCCCTTATTTCATTGTTTTCTTCTTCATTGTCTCTTCTCATGTTCTCTCTCTTTTCTCCATGTAGACATTCCAAGGGAGTCAAGGTGGGCCCAAGTCTTTTTGGCCTTTTTTACATCTCCAATCTCTTCTCAAGGTGGTGCATGGAGAAGGACATTGCAAGCTTCCATTTCATTTTTCTTTTCTTCTTTCACACTCCCTTCATGTGTATGTAAAGGGTAATTTTGTCATGTCCATCAAGTGTGCATGGTAAAATATCCTATCTTTTCTCATGGGAGTTGGGCCCCTTTTTCATGTGTATCAAGTGGGCTCAAAGTGAAGTCATGGCCCTTGGTGTATTTGATGGGCCCAATACTTCATTTTGGGCTCCCTCATGCTCTTTTTTCCTTGCCATATTCTTTGGAGCTTTCTTTTCTTTTCCATCATCTTTTCAAGGTTTGGGCCCATGAGAATGGTAGGGCCCACCTTAAGTTTTAGGCTCATAGAGCTCATTTTGGCTGGCCCTATCTTTCTTCACATGTGTATGATCAAAGGTGACTAGCCCATTCTTCACTTGGATCTCAAGTGGGCTAGATTTCTTAGTTGGGCCTTTATGGACAAGTAGCCCAAATCTTCCACCATTTCTTGATTATGATGTACATCCTTGTACACAAAGTGTGGTGGGTTCCTTGTAATTTTTCCATATAGATGGGCTTTTGGGCCCTCCTTGAAACTTATGAATTTTTATGAGTCATGTGTGCACCACTACACTTTGTGCATGTAGGATTCTTTTCCTTCATGCCTTTTCTTTGGATGGATGGAGGACTTGAGTTACTTGATCATCTACAAGTCCCATGAGTGAGTTGTTTCAAAAATCTCACTAAGTTCAAATGGTTTTTTCATGTGGTAGGAAAGTGGTTCTCAAGAGTTTCCTTTAATGTTACCAACCTCAATAGGATGACTCTCATCAAGTGGGCTATCCATACAACCATAGCTCCTTGAACTTCTCTTTGGGGTGCTTGCTGGGTCATCCACCATCATTCTCAACGATAAGTGATTTTTCTTTCAATTTGTGGGAAAGAATGATACCCATAAGTTGCCCAATTTTGTCCCATGCTTTGGGGCATTTTGGATTTTGATCTTCACGTGGGCTATATATACCATTCTTAGCCATTTTCATGATGGTTGGGTGACTCATCAAGCCATGCCCTTTTGTGCTCAAATGGTCCACTCTTTTGTAAAGCAATTGGTGCACATAAATTGCCCATATTTGTCCTTGCATGGACATTTCCAACTTTGATTCTTCATGGGCTATGTGCATCAACTTTTTTACCATTTGCTTCTTTGATTCATATGTTTGTGGGTAGGTCACCATTTTGTATCCTCATAGTCAAAACATTTATCAAGATGATGCACATAGGTTGCCCATGGTTAACCCATGAATGGGTTCTCATGTTTCTTCAAGCTATGTGCTCCTTCCAATCCATTAAGGTGAGGCATTTGAGTTGCTCTTGGGGACCCATTTCCTTCTTATTCCCCACTTGTCCATGTACATATGTAAAAAGATGGGAACATCTTAGATGAGGATCATGGCCTTGGTAGGTAAAGTGAACCAATCCTTGGTCACATATGGACTTTGAAGAGGGATTTCTTTATATGAAGTTTGACTCATATCCCTTTGATCTCATGATATTTGAGTGCATTTGTTGTCCAAAATGTGTCCTTAGATGATGGACTTTCCTTTCCTAAGTCATGGCATGCAACCTTCTTTAAGGTGGGCCTTGCTTTCTTCGATGGGCCCAACACATATCTTAGGCAACACATGGATTTGGACATAGGATTTTTGCATTTAAATGTAGATCCTAATCCATGGGTTTCCCGAGTAATGATTTGATTTGGATTTTAATGGGTAGAGAATAAGGACTTACCTTGCCAAGCTTGTAGGATTTGATGGCGGATGGTACAAGGGGGCGAAGGGTGGTTGATGAGGATGACCCGACCTTCATCGTTCGCCGAGGGGCTCATATATGTTCTTTAGCGAAGGAGCACCAACCTCTTCCCTCCATAAGGGCCAAGGTACCCGAGATCTCTGGGATGATTGGGTGAAATAACCACAACCTTTGCTTGAACGTCTTCTGGCTGATACCCCTTTTGCAGGCCTCCTTACCTTGCGCTTTCACAATAATAACGCCAACCGCATGCTGCTTGCGGCTCTTTGTGAGAGGTGGCGGGATGAGACCCACACCTTTCAACTTCCCTGTGGCGAGTGGGGAATAACTCCCCTACACACACACACACACACACACACACATACACACACAGAGATTGGCTTCTCATTCCATGGGGCAGTTGTTCCCCACGTCGGCTCTCTTGCTCCCATCACTTCTATTGACTGGCTACGGCTTATGGGAGCCATCCCACCTGAGCGTGAATTCCAGGGCCACCAAGTGAAACTGTGATGGTTTTACAACACCTTTGCTACTGTCATCCCTACTACCGAGCTGGAGGCCCTTCACAAAGCACGGGCCATGATTACTTATGCCTTTGGGTCATTCCTTTTCTGCCATGCGAACGAGAGGATCGACCCTAGATTTCTTCGTTTGGTTGAGGATCTTCACCATTCGTACAATTGGAATGGGCCTATCTTAACTCACATCTTCTAAGGCTTAGATAAGACCTCTCGGAGTAGCCGGTCCTACACAGGTTTCTGGCCTGTCGTGGAGGTACTCTTTTTAGCCTTCCCTGGAGACATTTGTCTTCTTTCTTTATCTGATCATTATGTCTGCCCTTCACCAGACCTATTTTTACGATCATTTTACTCATCTCTTGCCGAGGATACGGGATGGTGTTGAGCCATCCTTGTACCACTTCATGCACTGGCATCAGGAAAATCGTCAACGGAATTCTCAAGTATCTGGGGACAATTGGCGCGCTGACATAGATGGACTGACCGTTGAGGACATAAGTATCTTATTTTCCTTATCCGTCGTGCTGCTCTAGGGCTGATTGTGATGAACCTTTTCGTTGTAGTTTGCTCAGATGCCGTACGCCAACTTTCATCTTTACTACACCCCTCAGCGTGTGGAAGCATATGATTCTTCATGTCTTCGGATCATGCTTTCTGACGCTGAATCATTTCAGTGGTACTTGGGTGAGAGGCTGCTTCGACAGATCACTGGTGTGGCTCGGGTTCCTTGTTCTGTACCTCCTCCGGCTGCTCAGATCCCAGCTGATGAGATGGCCGATGCTCTTGTGGGCCAGCCTAGATTTTGCTTCACGATCCTGGATCGTGACTGCGACGAGTGGTACTTGATGTATGGACAAGGGCCTCTGCTTCCTTCGCTTTATGTTCTAGGGGGTCATCGCAGATATGCTGGTGGATTAGTGACAGCTCCTCTGATGGATCTTCATCGTCGGGAGAGGGATGAGAGGAGGGATGACGACGACTATGTTGGTGATCTGTAACCTGCTTCTTTGAGGATGTATTCAGCTTTGTAAGGCCCTTTTTGCTTTTGCTTTTCTTCTGTATCAAGATTTTCTGAATATACAGTTCCTGTTTGTCTCAAATTTCTTGATGATGCTTAGATGTCTTGACTCTTGACTTATTCTTTAATACTTTGTGGAAGATAAGATTTCTCAACTGCATGGATGACAACTTGAATGGTTCAGATTGCTTGATTTGCCCTATGGGCCCTTTCCTGACTTTAACTTCGCTTTGGAGTAACTGTCCGTGATGTTTTGTGAGGCTAAACAGGCTTTCCATGGTGCGGATGATGACTTGAATGGCTCAGCTTGCTCTTTTCAGCCATGTGGGCCCACTTGATGATCAGACCTTGGATTTTGGCCCTCCTTTTGATGATCAAACCCTTAATCTTGCTATTTTATGACTCATGCGAGCTCTTTCATGGTTTAGATCATGATGATCTAGCCTTTGAGTGGCTTAGATTGCTCGTGGGCCTTTCTTGATCCATTTTCCTTCTCTTTGACTTGATTGGCCCTAGTTGGCCGCAATACTTCATGATTGGACAGGTGGGGTACCTTCCAGATGATTCAGATCAGCCTCAAACGAAATCTGGAGCTGATTGGAGTTTTGGGCGGCCCTCAGGGTGCCATCTTCTGACATGGACTGGCAGTCCCACCTACCAAAAGACGGATAGACCAATCCCGCGAAGAGAGAGAAGACTCGTCTGTACGGGCAGCCCACAGGGGGCCTCCTAAGCCTCGCCTCTTGTGCGGTCTGGGCTGTCTCGTATTCGAACATTCTCAGCAGTCCACTATCCATGTCTCCTTGATTCGATGCACACGAGGTTTCGATCCAACCATGAATCCTTCTTTTGTCTTCACTTTTCTTTTCTTTTTATTTTCTTCTCACTTTGTCCTTTCCCAAGCAATGGATGGTGGAGATATAGAGGCTGTGGGTGCTGTCCATGGTGGGTCCCACATTCCAAATTTTCAATTGAGCTTTGATGGAGAGGAGATGCCTTTAATGGATGGGGTAGATGGGGCTTTAAGAGGGAGCATTAATGAAGACTTAAGCTTGGTGGTTAATGGAGCTTTTAATGACTCCATTAATGGTGGGATGGCTGGAATTTCAGATTTGGAAAGGTCATTGGATGATGGAGCTTTAGATGGTATGGATGAGATGGGGAGATGGGACATAGGTGAGGCTACGCATCCTTGGAGTGTGGGCCGCATGGATGATGTGATCGATGGTGATGATGTGGCCATGATGGACATAGATGGGCTGATCTCATGTCTGAATGGTATGGATGGTTCAAATGATACCTTTGACGGCCTGGATGCTCTTGATGATGGCCGTGATGTACGACACACTTGCTTGGGTGGACTTGATGTGATCATTGATGATGCCCCCCTGATGATGAATGGTGTGGATGTCCCGATGATCCCTTTGATTGGACAGGACGACGGCTTCATGCTGGAGAGGACTGCAAGTCCAGATCTAACCGTAGATTCTTCGATCGGGGTTACCGGGGCCTTCCTTGACGGTTCAGATGCATTTTTCAGCGGTCAGATTGATCAGGATGCCGCGATGTGCGGCGTGATCTTTGCTGATAGCCTTTTCAATGGAGAGTGCCATCCTTCTTCTGATTGTCGACCCTTTACACATTTGGTTCACGAGGCGCGCGAGTCTTCTCATGCGGCTGAGGTCGTGACTGTTTCAGACAGCGATGCGACTATATCAGACATAGCCGTTACTGGGGATAGGTCAGGGGCTACTGAGTCTGTAGAGTTTTCAGCTTTTCCTTCTCCTTCACCCGTTGATCTTCCTATCCTTGATGAGCTATCATCGATCCCTAGGCCTTTTGTTCTAGAGGGGATTCCTGTGAGGACTTGCGAGTTGCTTCCTCGTCCTTCTTGCTCGCCATGGTTGCTTGCTTGGCTTGACAGATTGTCAGCTTATGAGATTCGAGACTTGGAGTCCTATGGCTTCGGCGGTCTAATCCATATGGCTAGAGTTGACATTGATTGGAGGATGCTCGGGGCTGCACTGATTGATAGGGTCCCCTCGTTGAATTTGTTCGCATTCAATGAGATGGAGATGGGACCTTCTTTGGAGGAGCTTGCGCGTTTGACCGGTCTTCCTTGGGATTATACTCAGTATTTTTGGCTGAAGACTGCCACACTGCAGAACTAGTTTGGGATCCCATATCTTGTTCAGCCTGCAGCTGCCGGCCAGGATGCTGTGGTGTTCTCCTTGGACTTGCTGTATGATCTTTTCTCGGGTCCTCAGAGTGTGGCAGGGTCCCTACTTTCTCGGAATGTACTGATGTTCTACTTGATAGCTGAGGTGCTATTCTCGGGATGGCGTAGATCTCAGACTCCTTTGCTCTTCGAGGTGATGAACCGAGTTGTTCGACATCAGGGGAACATTTCTCTAGTCCTGGCTGAGCTATTTAATGGGCCGACTGACTGTGCCCTAGGCCGCACTCGTGTCCTTTGCGGCTGCTGTGCATTTCTTCAGGTATCTTTTCTGCACTTCCTTTTTCTTTTCTTGTCTTTTGGTAATTGCTCTGCTCTAGCTGAATTTCTTTTCCTTCTTATGATCAGATCTAGATATGGGAGCATCTTTCGTTGACTGTTCCTGTACCATTTCCTGGCACCCTTCGTCCAGACCTCATGCGACACATCATGGAGTTTCTTCTGCATACGGCTAGGATGAGTGAGCCCTTGTATCGCAGGATGTTTGCTGAGCTTCGTGACTGGAATATTCGTTGGGAGTCATCTTAGCTTTCACTACCTCCAGTACTTTGTGATGCGCATCGCCTTCCTCTGATGCTGGTAAGCTTTCGATCTTACTTTTCTTATCACCCTATCCGGTTCCTGCGGCAGTTTGGGTATGAGCAGGATGTTTCTCTTTTTGCTTTCACGGGTATCGGGCGTCGAGCACTTTTGTCTAGATTATCTGACTTTAAGACTCGGGTTGATGGATCCTGGGCGAGTCACTTGACTGCTGATTTGCTTGGTTTTGAGCTACGGACTTTTCCGATGCGACCGCCCCATACCAGTGCTGGGTTGCTGAGCAGTCTCTCTACCAGCGCATTCCTTGCTAGCACCAGACTGCCGATGAGGATGAGTAGGATATTCTTGGGGATGCTGGCTCTTCATCTGGTTCGTATGAGCCATTTGAGGAGCTCCCATTTATCGATCCCGGCTTCCTCTTGGCCACTCATGGCCACTTGCTGTCTGAGATTTTCGCACTTCGGTATCATTGTGAGATAATGTCGAGGAGATTGGCTACTGATCAGAGGTTGTCTGATGAGGAGACAGCGATCCGTAGCCTTGAGCGAGATGAGGTACATTACCTGCGTATGGAGGTGAGCAAGTTGAGAGCGAGCCTATTTCATTATGAGTCAGAGGACTTACCTGACATTACCGAGGAGGAGGGTAGAGATTGATTGTGTCGACCGTCTGTACATTCCTTTTTGCATGATGCATTTTTTCGTATTTTTTGAAAAAGATGAATGATATATGTAAAAGAAAACATGATGCATTTAATGAAAAGAGAAAACTTTTTGAGAACTTATTGTGCCATGAGTTATCTTGGGAGCATGTCTGGATTTTGTGCTGGGATATAGGAATCAGAACTGAGGCTTGGCCAATGCTTTGATCGATGTCTCAAGATTGACTTGCGTGAGATCTCTCTGGTTCCCTAGAGGTGTAGGCGATGGAAACTGATGCTTCCTGAGATTGTCATAGTTTGTAGAGTTCTTTGTTCTCGACTGTACTTCTTCTTGTTCTTGAACTGCAACTGCTTGAACTGATCTGGACCGTCTAATTCCTTGGTACCTGCACTTTTAGTTTTTCTTTTCCTATTCAAGCCATTTTTTCTTATAGTGCTCTTTCGATTTTTCACCACAGCTGGCATGTTCCCGTCATTTTTGCCCGTGGCGCCCTCTCAGGTTTTCACCACATCCTAGGTATTTGATCTTGCCCGCCCCTTGGCAGCTATGCTGTTTTTACCCTCGACGCCCTTTCAGGTTTTCACCAAGTCCGCTGTATGCCCACTGTTTTTACTCGGAGCGCCCTTTGGGTTTTCACTCCGCCCTCTTTGTTTAGGCACACATTTTTTTTCTTTTGGATTTTTGGCTAACTGCAGTGGCTAGAGGTCGGGAATCCGTCGTTGCCGGCCGATGGTAGTCTTTCAGCCCTTATCTTAAGTTACAATGATAAAGTTGTCAGTCTTAGCTACAGATCCTTTTGAGATGAATGGATGGGTGATTGTGTTTCCTTTTTTTGGGTTGATTTTTCTCGTATGCCTTGTTTTAGCTCCCCATTTTCTTTTTTTTTCTTTCTTTTTATTCTTTTGTATTCTCTTTTTTTTTTTCTTTTTTCTTCTCTCTTTTTTCTTTTGAATCCCCTTATTTGAAACACTTATTGGTGGATGAAAATGATTTCTCAAAGGTTTTAGCTTTGACCCCTTGACTTCAGCTTTATTAAAGTAACTTTTGATAAGGTTAGAATGACTTACCCGTGAAAGATCTTTACTTTGTTGGCGTTGATTGGCTCAGGAAGATCCACCCCTCTCATGCTGGTGAGTCTGAGGGCGCCTCCGGGAAGTACTTCTCTGATGATCACCGATCTGTCCCACAAGGGTTTGAACTTTCCTCTGGGATCCGAAAGGTGCGAAGGTGCGACACTAGAATCTTCTTCATGACCATGTCGCCCACCTTCAAATTTTTTTTTCGGACTCTCTTATTGTAAACCCTACGATCCTTTTCTGATAACACTGAGCATGACTTAGCGCACGCATGCGCTTCTCATATGCTAGCTGTAACTGATCAAATCTGGCTCGTTGTCATTCTCCTTCTTCAATTCCGCTTTCTAGTAACACCCGTAGTGATGGTATTTCCACCTCAACTGGTAGAACTGCTTCCATTCCATAAGTAAGCTCGAAAGGAGTAACGCCTGTAGCAGACCGTACAGATGTTCGATAGGCCCAAAGTGCTTATGGGTGCATATTTGACCAATCTCGATAGGTCACGACTGTTAGAACTTAGAAAAAGATCAAAACCTACTCGTCAGCAGTCCCTCTTTTTTTTCCTGTGTTTCTTTTATTCAGGGGAAATTCTGAGTATAGAGACATTCATAGACAATCATAAGCAATCACAAAGTGTACACAAGAGAGAGATATCGCAAGGCGAATTTTATTCCAGAGATTCTGAGATCTTTTACATTCCAGGCTATGATACTGGTCACGAGCCTTTAATTACATCAATGGTCGATCACCCTTGATTGGAAGGCAAAAGACTAATCCGCTGGGGATTATGGTCTTGAGTTCATAGTCTTATAGACCTTTGTTTTCTTGTTATGGACTGAGCCACATTTATTAGACACGCCGGATGTCTATGTCCCATTTTCTTTCGGATTGTCCGGGTTGAGAGACTGTCAGGATTCGAGTGGTGCAACTCTGGGCCTGCGCCTGTTACTGTGAACAGGTGACCGCTGGAATACACGATCCTCGAATGTTGGTCAGCATAACCCAAGGCCCGCACCCGTACTTTTATGACGGGTGACCTTAGGAGAGCACTCCGCAACATTCCCAAATGAGGTTTTTAATCGAGTGGTGCAACTCTGGGCCCGCGCCTGTTACTGTGAACAGGTGACCGCTGGAATACACGAACATCGAAATGTTGGTCGGCATAACCTAAAGCCCGCGCCTGTTACTGTGAACAGGTGACCTTAGGAAAGCAATCCGCAACTGCCTCATCAGCTCAACCGACAGACCCGTTGTTGATGGGTAGGGCATCGACTGTCTTTTTCATAGTGGCAGTCCATAGCAGGATGTTTTAAGCTTAGTTTGAACTCTTTGTTTGTGGTTTCTCCTGGTAACCATAACCCCTTAGGTTTAGCCTCGGACCTTTATCCGGGATGAATAGAGCTTTGTATAATAAAGTAAATGTATTTCTTCTGGAGTCGGGCGACTCGTCTTCGAGAACACTCTTTCTTCTGAGTATTTTCAATGATCTATTTGGGATCAAATAGTCTTTATCGAGCCAAGATCTTTTGAGGATCCAAATTCAATGAGCTGGATCGGCTATTTTCGATGCCTGCAAGTGACTAAGTATAGGGTCCGATAGGTACCCACATATGCCAATTTCTTATGAATGATGGGGATCGGTGCCCCGTAAATGCTTAACCCGGCTGTTGGATAGCCTGAGTACTTTAGCTTTGCCACGGCGTCTTTGAGATCGCGGTTGATTTCATTTGGCATTAGTCAATTTTCAAGCCAATAGGGCACTTCCCAGGGCTGAAAATGACTAAGTAGTGGGCCTGTTTGCGGTCTGATTAGAGAAATTGGTGAGTATTATCGATAACCGTCTTTGAACAAGGGTGGATTATGTCCACGAGGATCGCGGTGCGATCGCGTTTCGATTTGCTTAGCAGAAGTCAATTTTCGGGCCAACAGAGCACTTCTCAGGGTTGGAAATGACTAAGTAGTGGACCTGTCTGCGGTCTGATTAGAGAAATCGGTGAATATTATCGATGACCATCTTGGAACAGGGGTGGATTACGTCCACGAAGATCGCGGTGCGATCGCGCTTCGATTTGCTTAGCAGAAGTCGATCTCCGGGCTAACAGGGCACTTCCCAGGGCTGAAAATGACTAAGTAGCGGGCCTGCCGACCGCTTGATTAGGGTATTCGAGGGTCCTGAGATCGGATAACCTCGTTGCGGTACATGATTATGGTGTATCATGTCATGTAGAAGAAAAGTTTCCCTCTCAGGTTCGGTCCAATTCCGCCCGATTCTTCTCGTTTTCGGCTCTTTCGGAAGGATTTCTTGAGCTGCCAAATTGGCTAAGTGTTGGTCATTTTGGACCAAAACACTAATTTGGGCCACTTATCATTGAACGTTGGAGAATCTGATTCGGTGGATGGATAGATCTCATCGAGACGCATCTAGGAGAGGCGGTTTCATCAAAATCCGATTTCGGATGAAGGTGGGCCGCGCGGCGGAAGGCCCACCCCTCCAACCAGCATCCAGGCGCATGGAGGGGTGTGTACAGGCGCATGTGACCATTTTGTACAAGGTGCCAGGCGCATGTCATCATCTCTCAGGCACATGTTGTCATTTCTCAGGCGCATGTCATCATTTTTCATGAAAAATGGATGAAGGGGAGGTGTTCCGGGCGCATGTGGTAGTTCACATGCGCCTGGACCCAAAGAGTGGGCGCATGTCTCTCCCAGTCTTAGAGAAAATTCAGGATTTTCCGGCCAGAAGAGCCGGCGCATGTGAGGGAAAAAGCCAGCGCATGTGGAGGATAAGCCGGCGCATATGCCCAACACTTAGAAATTTTTCAGGATTTCTTCCTGAACTTGGGATTCTGGCGAGGAAATCCCTTTCCGACGAGGGTTTCCGACGAGGGAATCCACTCCGGCCAAGGCATCCGGTGAGGAGAAACAGAGTAAGCGCATGTGTTGCTTACATCGCTCTGAGGTCGGCGGGGGATGATCTCGTGCTGATGAAATGAAGTGACATCGCTATTTATAGGGGGGTAATTGGGTTCGGGTCCGGTCCGGTGGGTATTTCCCGGTGCATGTGGTAGAAAACAGTGTCAAGCGCATGTGGTGGATCCGGGCGCATGTGATTTTTCGGCGCATTTACCGGCACTTTTTGAAAAAGTGTTTAATTCACTCCCTTTCACTAATAGGGTATAAGCGCATGTGGTTGGAGGCCAGGCGCATGTCCTTTGCCGGCACTTTCCCACTACTTAGCAAGATTTTCAGGATTCCAGCACTTAGAAAATTTCAGGATTTCAGCTTCGACGGGGGACCTCCAAAGGACAGCTACCTTTTCTAGACATGCACTCACTATCGCCAAGCCACTTCTAGGCTATGATTGACCTCCTGAATGAACGGGATGGGGTGTGGAAGTCCAGATGTTGCCAATTTTGGTACTTCCTTCCTAATTTGGAGCCTCCGGGTCGGCTTGTCGTATAGGAACGTTGTTCCGGGGAGCGCGCGCATGGAAATACGCATCGTAATGACTTCAAACTTGCTATTTAAGGGTTTTGGGGTGCTCTAGAACATTTGGTGGTGAAGCGCATGTCCAGTTCCGCTCTGAAATGGTAGCTGTAGGCTTACGGACCCTTTTTAGTCGGTTCCGGGCAGGGACGAAACGCATTTCGAGGTGCGAAGGTAAAAATATGCACCGGATGACTTCGAAACTTGTAGGTTAGGGGTTTTAGGACATTTCGGATCATTTGACGGCGAAGCGCATGTCCAGTTCCACTCCGAAATGTTGTTTACGGATTTTGGTCGCTACCAAGCGATCAGGGTTATGCTGGCGTTTTCAGGGCTTTCCTGGCCTCAAAACTTATCCAAATCATTGTCAATGGACCATGGGATGTTGTTTTACAATGGGTACAAATTTGAGCCCCAACAACGACCAACTTCTCGAGTATCTTGACGATTGTCTTGTTTGCGACTTCTACCCCACCATTCATCTGAGGACGGTAGGGGCTTGATCGATGACGCTGAATCTTGAATTTGCTGAGGAAGTCATCCATCTTCTTGTTGACGAACGGGGTCCCATTATCTGTAATGATGGCATTGGGGATTCCATACCGACATATGATATTGTTCTTCATGAATTTGATCACCTGGGATGCTGCAATCGTGGTGTAGAAGGCTGCTTCTACCCACTTGGTGAAGTAGTCGACTGCCATAAGTATATACTCATGACCGTTTGATGCTTTGGGACTAATCTTCCCAATGATGTCGGGTCCCCACATAGAGAAGGGCTAAGGAGTCGTCAGGTTATACAGTTCTGATGAGGGGGCATGAAATTGATTCGCATGCTCTTGACACTTGAAGCATTTTCTGATGTGCTGGGAGCAGTCTGTCTCCATGGTGAGCCAATAGTAGCCGAGTCGTAGAATCTTCTTTTCCATCATGTGCCCGTTCATGTGTGGGTGTTGAACCTCCAATTTATACATTGCATAGCCCACTACATCACATTATATGCATGGTTTTCATGTTTAAAAGGCCCATCTAATGTATGTTTTGTGATTGTAGGGATGAGAGCAGATTTCACCCAATTGGGGACCAAAAGAATACATTTAGATGCATGGGATGAAGATTGAAAAAGGAGCAAAGAAAGAAGAAAGCAAGGAGAAAAGAAAGTTGAAGAAAAAGAAGAAGAACAGCAAGTCCGACCGGTCGGCTACACCTTTGGAAACCGTTGGATGAAGGACCAGTTGGTCCGACCGGTCTTGACCGGTCAGCCAACCGTTCGGTGCCTTCTGCTGAACACGCTGGACCAATGCCCAGTTTGGTCCGACCGGTCGGCCAACCGGTCGGCCCTTTCTGTGTACTCCCTGGACTGTTAAAATACAGGTCCGACCGGTCGTGACCGGTCGGCCACATACAAAACGGATAGTTTCTAATTCTGGCTCCGAAAATTGCTGCGCACTGCATAACTTTACGCGGTTTCTGGATATTTCCGACGCAACCGAGCGTGCTCACTATAAAAGGACACCTAGGGGCTCTTCCTAGGGTATCATAGAAGCTAAGGGACGTCGTGAGAGAGGACGGAAGTCATAGTGGAATGTCTGCAATCCTCCAAACTCCGATTTTTCTAGTTTTTATGTTTTCTTTCATGAGTTTTACTTGTAGTATGACAATGCTCGGCTAGAATCTCTCAGCTAAGGCTGAGATGTGAAGCTTGTAGCTAATTTCATGTTTGATTCAGTTGATTCAAGCAATTTCAATTCAAGTTGGGGTTTTTAATTATTCCAGTTCTTCAAGTTAATAGTTTGAGATGTTTTATGAGAGTTCATGTGCTCCGGACATGGATTCCTTGCAATTCTCTGAGATTATCATATTGTGGTTGTTTAGATTCGAATTATAGTAATCCTTGAGCATACCATAGTCCATCAGCACGGCTGTTACTCCGAAGGCTATGATTCTGAATTCTACATTGTTGAATGGGACTCGAACTTGGAAGTTCAACTTGAATGGGATTAAATGTGTTTGAATGCTTTATTTTCCAACTAGATGAGAGATAGGACTTCAAATCTAGTTGTGTATCTTGCTTGGATGGATTGGATTGACATGGGATTGCTACAAGTGGATCCTTGAATGCCTTAGTACCTTTAAATTACTGTTTTCATTAAGTTACTGTTTTAGTATAATTATTCCAATTAAATCTCTTATTTATTGCAAACTGAATTGCTGGAATAGTTTGGAATTTGTTATCCAATTCCCTGTGGATCAACCTCGGTCTTACCGAGTTTTATTACTACATCGCAGCTTTACACTTGAGGCGAGCGAACAAGTTTTTGGCGCCGCTGCCGGGGAGTTTAGATAACGGTTCTGAATTGTTTTAGTGGCTATAGAATAGAAGTAGTTAGGATTTATTGATTCTCTTAGGATTAATTTTTCTGAATTCTATAACTAACAAAGTCTGTTTTGTTTTGTAAGAAGTTCTTATAGTTCAAGCGAATCGATACTATCCTTCCAACTTGAACTCTTTTAGCTTTTGATTTTATTTCAGATGTTAGGACTAGTTTAGTTTTTAGTTGAGTGGTTTATGTCCCGTTGAGAACGTGACCACTCTAATCGTCTCCAATCCGAAGGTGGTTTAGTTGGACCATTGTCAGTCCATAGACGAGTCCGGAATTACCAAGAACATTGTGAAAGTTTGGGGAGTATGGATCAAACACCTTTAAGGAATCCTCCCCCTCCTACTCCAACTACAAACGCAAATCAAGAGGGAGTAAGAGAGAATGAGGTACATAACGTTCCTCCAATGAGATCACTACGGGATTACCTACAACCAGCCCGTGCAATTACACCCTCTTGCATGGTTCTACCACCAAACGGCGGAAACATTGACATAAAGCCGGGTGTAATTCAACTTATACCAAAGTTCCATGGGCTAGACTCTGACAGCCCATATCTGTACTTAAAAGAATTCGAAGAAGTGGTGGCTACCTTGCAATACACCAATGTTTCTGAAGATACCATTAAGCCTAAACTCTTTCCCTTTTCATTGAAAGAAAGAGCCAAAAATTGGCTTCACTCTCTTAGACCACATTCGATTGGGTCATGGAATGAGATGACCCAGGAATTCTTGAAAAAGTTCTTCCCGGCTCATAAAACGAACACCCTTCGAAGAGCCATAATGAATTTTTCGGCTAAAGAGGGTGAATCTTTCTTCCAATGTTGGGAGAGATTTAAGGACCTCCTACTTGCTTACCCACATCATGGCTATGAGAGTTGGCGAATTATAAACTTTTTCAATGATGGATTAAGTTCCAATATGCGCCAATTTGTAGAGATGATATGCAATGGCGAGTTTATGAGCAAAAATCCAGATGAGGCTTGGAGTTATTTGGACATGTTAGCTAAAAATGCCCAATCTTGGGATACCACAGATAAACCCAACAACCCCAAGCCTACTCAAGAGAAAGAGAAAGGAGGGATCTATATCCTCAAGGAGGAAGACGACGTGAATGCAAGGATAGCCAACCTCACAAGGAAGATCGAGGCCATGAAACTTAGTAAAAGTGGAGTTCCAAAGTCCAATGAAGCTATTGAGACCATATGTGGGATTTGTCACACCGATTTACACGCTACACAAGATTGTCCCACAATTCCTGCATTTCAAGAGGTGTTACATGAACATGCAAATGCCACATATGGGTATCAACAACCTTTCAATTGACCGGTGGGTAATACGTACAATACTAGTTGGAAGAACCACCCAAATTTCAGTTGGAAGAATGCTCCCACGGGCAATCTTACCAACTCTCAAGGAGGGCCACCTATGCAAAATATGGCCCCACCTCAGTTCTCAATGGAGGATACCTTGAAAGCGTTTATACAAGGGTAAACGCAAATTAATCAAACAAATCAGCAAATGTTCCAAGAGCTTAAAGTCTCGGTTGATGAGATTAAGGGATGCTTGAATGCTAGGGAAGGGACCTTTCCGGCCCAACCTCAGCCCAATCCAAAGCAAGTACATGAAGTGAGCATTCCTAATCTCTCCAACCAACATATGGAGCAAGCCAAATCCGTCACTACTCGTAGAAGTGGTAAACAAATTGACAAATCTATTCCGGTGAAGGCTGACAAGCCTAATGATTCGATAAATTCTGAGGATGAGGACGGATCTAACTTAGCCCCACAAGAAACGAAACATGTTCACAAGCCCGTAGCACCATTCCCTTCGAGATTAGTTGCTCCAAAATCTCTCCCAAACTCTCATGATATTTTAGAGATTTTCAGACAAGTCAAGATCAACATTCCCTTACTTGATGCCATCAAACAAGTCCCCTCCTATGCCTAGTTTCTAAAGTACCTATGCACAACCAAACGTAAATATAATGTGCAACAAAAGGCCTTCTTAAATGAGCAAGTAAGTGACATTCTCACTCAAAAGACCCCCCAAAATTCAAAGATCCCGGTAGTCCCACAATTTCATATATCATTGGAGACTATCGGATTGAGCGTGCATTGCTAGACTTGGGGGCAAGTGTAAATCTGATCCCGTACTCGGTATATGAGCAATTGGGTCTTGGTGAATTAAAACCCACCAAAACCATGTTGCAACTCACTGATAGATCCATCCGTGTACCGAGAGGGATAGTTGAGGATGTGCTAGTCCAAGTTGATAAATTCTACTACCCGGTAGATTTCATTGTCTTGGACACACAACCCGTTATGGATGCTAGCACCCAAATACCGGTGATTCTAGGCCGCCCATTCCTTGCTACATTAAACGCAATCATAAATTGCAGGAATGGAGTGATGCAAATGTCCTTTGGAAACATGACGTTGGAGGTGAATGTGTTCTACTTGGGCAAAAGGTATAGGGATGAGATGATGTCCACGAGGTTGATTTGATTGATTCAATCATGGAAGAGGAGTTCGCTTTAAGGCAGAATTTTGATCCTCTAGATGTTGTTAGCTTTGATCCCTTTGAGGATTGGGACGATAATGATGGCCCCTATGAGGTAAACATGATAGAATCCATAGATGATGGGGAGTTTTTCCAACATGATCTACCTAAAAGTTTAGGGACATGTTTGACACATTTTAAGGATGAATCTAATTCTCATTCTATTAAGACCTTGGAAGTGTCAATTTCTGAAAATTCATTTGACAAGTCACTAAATTCTGATTTACACAAATTTGTTGTGCAGGATTTGGAAGAATCGGTGCTTGACTTGCCTACAGAGAGGCCAATTTCTGAAAGTGTAGAGGTTGAGGACCCACTCCAACCTACACAAAATTCTGAGAAGAAGGAAGACATAAAGGGTCCAAATCTGAAAATTTCCTCCGATGAGGTCTCCTATACACTTGAGGAGTGCCTAACGTACTTTGAGGATTGGGATGATCCCATGATTCAGGACATTGTACATGCTTTGAGAGAGACCTCCCCGATGCCTAAAAAGTTTCCTTCCACAGAACACCAAACTGAAAAATCAATTGTGGAAGCACCGGTGAAATTTGATTTTGTGGAGATCATATCGACTTGTGAAAAAGAAATACAAGTCTCCACATCTCGTTGGTTTGTTCAAACCGAAGAACACTTCTGGGATGACCTATACTTGAATAATTTTTGCCCAGACAAGAAGGAAAGGAGATCCATATTCAATGATTTCCAACCAATGCAATTCTCCTTTCCTAGTAAATGTGACAATTTTGTTGAAGAACCCGCTGAAATTTTTCAGTAGGATTTTCACTGGGCTAGACTGGTTGATGTCACCAATGTACTTTCCAAAGCAGGATGGTGGTTAGTTCAACTGAAAAATTTGTTACACCACTTGATGATCCTGCTCAACTTTGTCCTTTTGGATGTTATAATGATAATCGATTTCCTACTCTGATGGAGATCCTTTTTTTACAAGGACGGGTTAGTTATCTTTATTGCTTTCCGTAGATTAGGTTTAGTTTTATTTAGTTTTACTGTTTTAGTAGCTTTAGTTGTTGGGTTGTAGACTTCCATGATCGCTCACTCAGGTACTATTGTTCTCACTCTCTTCTATTTTCCCATTGCTTTCATGTTCATGCTCATTACATATCTTTTTACATTGAGGACAATGCATGACTTGGTTGGGGGGTGAGATGAGCTTCCTCATCTAGCATGTTGCAACATTTCGAGCCTCATATGCGGAATTTTTTTCGAATTTTCTAAAATTTCAAAACTCTTTTAGAAAACCTTATTTCTATGTATTTGAGATGATATGAGTATAAGAAGAGGAGATACGAAGTGTGTGATGTTGTAAGTCTTAAATTTCTCCTAACATAATGGTTTTCTATGTGAATTCCCCTATTGTTGTGATTGATAGAACATTTGAACACCATTACACCTAGTTCACATTACATGATTCTAATGGGTTGAAAGGATTATGCGATTTGTGGATTAGCTAGACTTTGATTTAAAGGTGTTGAGAAACCAAGCCGGGGTACTTTGTCCATCCTTGTCCATGGGAAAATAACGAAAGATATGGATTTCTAAAAATCCTATCTAATTTAAAAGAAAAAGGAAAAGGAAGGATGAAATTGGGAATGATGAAAAAATGGTAGAAAATTCTGAAAAGAGCTACCTATTACCAACCGGGGGATGGTCTACCCGTAACCAAAGCCAGAAATGGGACGTAGTGTGAAAGCCGTCGGAAGGATGGTAAGGTAAATTCCTGTCATTAGCTTGTTGTTGCTCTATACACCTTGAGATCCTAGTTTAGTTGATCTACGGAGAAGATAATCCCAGAAACTCATGAGATGAACTTTCACTATGCACACTAGGTTGAATGTATTCGAGTTCTTCTATTTAATCAATCGATCAGCGAAAATTTCATGTAGACACTTATTATGCTGTGAGAGTTTAAGGTTTCAACTGATATCACCTAATTTCTCCAAAGTTTATACTTGTATGGCTTGGAATGGATAGAAACATGGTTTCTGAAGGAGAGTTGGTTTGGGGGTTTGAACTGGTTTCACACATGTTTTGCTCGAGACTAGCAAAAAGCTGGTTGGGGGGTGTGTTGAACCTCCAATTTATACATTGCATAGCCCACTACATCACATTATATGCATGGTTTTCATGTTTAAAAGGCCCATCTAATGTATGTTTTATGATTGTAGGGATGAGAGCAGATTTCACCCAATTGGGGAGCAAAAGAATACATTTAGATGCATGGGATGAAGATTGAAAAAGGAGCAAAGAAAGAAGAAAGCAAGGAGAAAAGAAAGTTGAAGAAAAAGAAGAAGAACAGCAAGTCCGACCGATCGGCTACACCTTTGGAAACCGCTGGATGAAGGACCAGTTGGTCCGACCGTCTTGACCGGTCAGCCAACCGTTCGGTGCCTTCTGCTGAACACGCTGGACCAATGTCCAGTTTGGTCCGACCGGTCGTGACTAGTCGGCCAACCGGTTGGCCCTTTCTGTGTACTCCCTGGACTGTTAAAATACAGGTCCGACCGGTCGTGACCGATCGGCCAGCCCAGTTCGACCGGTCGTCCCACCGGTCGGCCACATACAAAACGGGTAGTTTCTAATTCTAGCTCCGAAAATTGCTGCGCACTGCATAACTTTACGCGTTTCTGGATGTTTTCAACGCAACCGAGCATCCTCGATATAAAAGGACACCTAGGGGCTCTTCCTAGGGTATCATAGAAGCTAAGGGACGTCGTGGGAGAGGACGGAAGTCATCGTGGAGTGTCTGCAATCCTCCAAACTCAGGTTTTTCTAGTTTTTATGTTTTCTTTCATGAGTTTTACTTGTAATATGACAATGCTCGGCTAGAATCTCTCAGCTAAGGCTGAGAGGTGAAGCTTGTAGCTAATTTCATGTTTGATTCAGTTGATTCAAGTAATTTCAATTCAAGTTGGGATTTTTAATTATTCTAGTTCTTCAAGTTGATAGTTTGAGATGTTTTATGAGAGTTCATGTGCTCCGGACATGGATTCCTTGCAATTCTCTGAGATTATCATATTGTGGTTGTTTAGATTCGAATTATAGTAATCCTTGAGCATGCCATAGTCCATCAGCATGGCTGTTACTCCGAAGGCTATGATTTCGAATTCTACATTGTTGAATGGGACTAGAACTTGGAAGTTCAACTTGATGGGATTGAATGTGTTTGAATGCTTTATTTTCCAACTAGATGAGAGGTAGGACTTCAAATCTAGTTGTGTATCTTGCTTGGATGGATTAGATTGACATGGGATTGCTACAAGTGGATCCTTGAATGCCTTAGTACCTTTAAATTACTGTTTTCATTAAGTTACTATTTTAGTATAATTATTCCAATTAAATCTCTTATTTATTGCAAACTGAATTGCTGGAATAGTTTGGAATTTGTTATCCAATTCCCTGTGGATCGACCTCGGTCTTACCGAGTTTTATTACTACATCGCAGCCTTACACTTGAGGCGAGCGAACAATGGGCCACAGATTCCTTTGTGTATTTCTTTCATGATCTTTGCAGCTTTTGTCTCATCGACGCATCGAAGGAGGATGTGATTATAGGATCGCTTATAAAGAACTTCGCCACTGATGCTGAACTGGTCGGCCAAACGCTAGATGGTTCGACGATCTGTTGTTGTTGCTGCCTCCGGATACTCCTGGGTTTCGAGATATTACTTGATGTCGGCATACCAGGGTTTGTCAGGGGTAGCTCCGGCTTCTTCTATTTGTAGACAGAAAGCAGGTTCATCTTGAGTTTCGACTGTGAGCTCCCATTTTGAAGCTCCTTTCGGTATCTCGAGCATTGATGCAAGTGTAGCAAGAGCATCTGCAAACTGATTCTCGGCCCTGGGCATGTATGAGAAGGTGATTTCTGTGAATTCTTCGATCAGGTTTTCAAGATACAAATGATATGGTATCAACTTCTCGCCCTTGGTTTTCCATTCACCATTGGTCTAATTGATGATAAGCTGTGAGTCTCCAAATACTCGTAGCTTCTTGACGTCCAAGATTATGGCTTCCCTTAGACCAGCGATGCATGCTTCATACTCTGCCATGTTGTTGGTGCACTTGAATGCTATGCGCCTTGAGATAGGAATAGGGACATTGTCTGGAGAGTAGAGGATTGCTCCGATACCACTCCCTTTAGAATTTGCTGCGCCGTCAAAGAATAACGTCTTTTTTCTTCTTTTCTTCACCTTCAATAAGCAGGAGATCTTCATCAGGGAAGAATGTCTTGAGCGGTTGATAATCCAGGAGAGAGTGAGCGGCAAGATGATCAGCGAGGGCCTGCCCCTTGATTGCCTTCTGAGTGACATAAGTGATGACGAATTCAGACAGGAGCAGCTGCCATTTAGCTATCCTTCCAGTGAGTGCCGGTTTCTCGAACAGGTATTTGAGCGGATCCATATGAGTGAGGAGGAGAATAGGCAATGCAACCATGTATTGACGGAGTGGCTGAGTTGCCCAGACTAGGGCGAGGCAAGTCTTCTCGATCGGGGAATAACTGGTCTCGTAGTCAGTGAACTTTCGGCTTAAATAGTATATTGCTTGTTCCTTCTTTCTGGTCTCGTCGTATTGACCGAGAACACAGCCAATGGCTTCTGTTGCTACCGAGATGTATAACAATAGTGGTCGTCCGGGAGTGGACGACACTAGAACTGGAGGATTCATGAGATATTTCTTGATGCGGTCGAAGGCAACTTGGCAATCATCATTCCATTCTTTTGGAACGTTCTTTCGAAGGAGCTTGAATATGGGTTCACAGATAGGTGTGAGTTGTGCGATGAAGTGACTGATGTATTGAATTCTGTCGAGGAAGCCACGAATTTCTTTCTCTGTTCTAGGAGGGGGCATCTCGATGATTGCTCTGGTTTTAGTTTCGTCGACCCTGATGCCATCCTCGCTCACCATAAAGCCGAGGATCTTGCCTCCCATTGCACCGAAGACACATTTCTGAGGGTTGAGGCGGAGCTTGTACTTCTCTAATCTATTGAATAACTTCTTCAGATCTTCAAAGTGTCCTTCAATCGTGCGAGATTTGACGATCATATTGTCCACATATACTTCAAGCTCTTTGTTCATCATGTCATGGAATAATACTGTCATTACTCGCTGATATGTTACTCCCGCGTTCTTCAGACCGAACGGCATTACCCTGTAATAGAAAGTTCCCCAGGGAGTGATAAACGATGTCTTCCCGCATCTTCGACGACCATCTTGATCTGATTGTAACCTGAGAATCCGTCCATGAATGAGAAGATCTTGTATCCGGTAGTATTATCGACCAGAGTATCGATATGCGGCAAAAGGAAGTCATCTTTAGGATTGGCTTTGTTGAGATCTCGGAAGTCGATGCACATTCGAACCTTGCCATCCTTCTTTGGTACTGGTACGATGTTGGCGAGCCATTCAGGGTAGTTGGAGACTACCAAGAATCCCGCATTGTACTGCTTGATGACTTCATCTCAGACTTTCAGGGTCCATTCTGGCTTCATTCTTCGAAGTTTCTGCTTTACTGGCTTCATATCCGACTTGGTTGGCAGGTGGTATACAACGAGTTCTTCATCGAGCCCCGGCATGTCTTCATATGAGAACGCAATGTTGTACAATCTTGGAACTAGGAACTCTATCATTCTCTGCTTCATCTCTGGTGGCAATAATTTTCCAATGCGTACTTCCCTAGGGATCTCAGGTGTCCCCAAGTTTACTACCTCGAAATCATCGGCTACAACATTGGCTTTGGATTCGAACTTTTTGAGGAGATCCTCTAGTTCGGGAGTCGGGTCATCATCTTCCTCATCCAGAGCTTCGTCCAAACCCATGAGCTCGAAGTCTAATTCGATGTCAAAATCATATGATTCGACTTCAAACTCATGCGACTCTTTAGACGAACTTGGCACATTATTGAATGCATGAAAAGAAATGTTTTTTGGTTTTTGAGAATTTTTTGGAATTGAAGTGCTAGATGTTTTTTGTTTTTGAAAGTTTTTTATTTTTTTTATTTTTGAAATTCTCGGGACTTTGAACAAGTGGGCATTGTAGACCATGATTGATCCCAGCTTGTCCCAAAGTTCCACTCACTGTTTAAACCAGCATTTTTTTTGGAAGCCAAAGCCTTCAGATGACTCTCTGGCTAATTCAAAAGTTAGGGGAACAGATGTCCATTCAAGACACCACACTCATTCCCCTGAAGATGTAGGGGTTGATGATTTGGGCGAAGAATCACAGTCTGGCCCAATGACCATGATTTCTTGCTGGTTGAGTTCGAGATCTGAGTCGTACTCAGTCCCTCCCGGATCACTTACCTCGCATTGCAGTTCGTATGGTTCCATGACGAGACACAAATTCAGAATCTAGACATCGGACCAATCCAGGGCTGGCCATTTCCCTTTCTTGGTCCAATGGATGGGCTGCTCCGCCCCTTGCTGATGGTTGATGGTGTTGGCTCTGCAGAGATGGGCGGGTCGTGCCCCTTGTTGATTGATGCTAAAATGGGCAAGTTGTGCCCCTGGCTGATTGGAATTGAAGTGGGCAGGTTGTGCCCCTGGTTGGAAGCAGGTATCAGAGTACCCGGGTCCTGAAGCTGTTGTATTTTACTTTCTTCTTCGTCTTCATCCTTTCCTTCTTCTTCTGGAGGCTTAGATGGTTCGAGAATTTGGTCCCATCGAATGGGGGGCCATGTGGCCCAAGCTAGGCTCATTGGGAGGCCTTTGTGTAGTGCAGTCGGTTGATTCCCTCTTGGATCTTTGCAAGGTTCTCCTGGCTTGATGAATGGAATGGGAGAGCAACATAATTTCTTCTTTCTTTTATCCATGAACATTGCCTAGTGCCCGAGTCCCCATTTGCATTGATTATATACCAGCGGTATTTTTTTGGACTTAAAAATGATTCTCCATTTGATACTTGAGGCTCAGATGTTCTACTGGTGAAAAGACACGATCCACCCTTATCAGTTCCGGATTGGCGATAGCGTTCACAATCTCGAATTTGAAACTATGAAATGGGACGTCTTCTTTAGACTGTTGGATGTCGATGACAGGGATATCTGGTTGAGTGGCAACAGCATTGGAAGGAATGATGAGCTCCTGTTCGCTTCCCCAAGTGTAGGGTTGCGATGTAGTAATAATCTCGGTAAGACCGAGGTCGATCCACAGGGACTTATGTAGGAATTCACAAATACTTCTAATAGTTTCTATTGGAAAGCTAACAACCAGATTTTGAGAAGATTGATGTAAATAGTAACTTTGAACTAAACTGAAGTAATCAATTAATTAAAAAGGCACTAGGGGTTCAAGGATCCACTTGTAGCAATCCTTGATGCTCAATTCGCTGTGGTTTCTCACTTTCTCAACTAGAATCGAAATTAAGATTTATCTAGTCGGATGATAGAGCAGTTAAACCAAACAATCTGTCATATGTAAGATCAATGTATATGATTCACTCAATGCAAGCTAGGACGAGCATACTCAATTGCATAGGTCAGTCCCAATTCCAATAGGCTACGATCACAATCATAACCATCATTAAATCTTGTCACAAGACAAAACTAGATTATGATTTGAACTTATTCAAATCACATACACAGTCCCACATAGTGCAGAATTTCCAAAAAAGTAGAACTTTGGTAGGAAGCTCCCACATGAAGATCATGAATCTAGAGCGTATTTCGATTCCTCAGATCACACAGGTCTAGATTAGTTCACAACAATTAAGAACTCAAGTACTTCTTCCAAACATCCATGAATCATCATAAGACTAAGAAAAACTACTTAGAACTTGAATTAAACTTTAAACCATTGTTCTTAAACATGAAATCCAATTTAAAACCAACATTAAACGAATTGAAACATCTTAGATTCACTACAAGCTTTACCTATTAGCCCTAGATAAGAGGTTTAGCCGTTCATGATCTAAGGAAACATGAAACAACTAAGAAAAACATAAAAATAGCAAACAAACTAGGAGTTGTGGAACTCCAAAATCCACTTCTGCCGCCTCCCATCGTGCTGGTTCTGTTCTAGGATGCCCTAGGAACGATCCCTAGGTGTCCTTTTATAATGGGGAAGCTCTGCAATGTCGGAATCTTTCAGAATTTGTGTAAGGTTATGCAGTGCGCAGAGAAATCCGGAACAGAATAGGAAAGTCCACTCTTTGAACGCATTGCCGACCGGTCTGGACCGGTCGGACTTGGCTGGCCGACCGGTCACGACCAGTCGGACCTCTCTGTTTGACAGTCCAGAGTGCTCTGGAGGTTTCCTGAGTTGATGGGCGACCTGTCAAGACCAGTCAGACTGGCTTATCACATGTCCAGCGTGTACAGGGCTTGTTGGCCGACCGGTCAAGACCGGTCGGACCATATTGCTTGGGTGTCCAGAGGGTTCAGCAGGGTCAGGGGAAGATGGCCGACCGGTCTAGATAGACCGGTCGTGGCCCTCCTGGTTGACCAGTCACGACCGGTCTTGCCCTATTTTTCTTCTTTTCTTCTTTCTCTGCTTCCTTCTTTCTTCGGCCCACCTTCGGTCTTCATCGAAGGCTCTAAATAGATCCTTTTGGTCTCCTGTTGGGTGAAGTCCCTCTCATTCCTGCAATCATAAAATCATTCATTAGATTAGTCTTTAAATCATGAAAACCTGGCATTATGAGTGATGAATTGGGGTTAGAATATGCACAATTAAGAGCTCAACACACCCCCAAACCAGCATTTTGCTAGTCCCGAGCAAAACATGCGTGAAACAAGTTTCATTCTCCAAAATCCAACTCTCTTTTAGAAACCATTCTTCTATACATCCCAAGACACACAAGTATAAGATTCAGAAAAATTAGGTGATAGAGGTTGAAACCGTAAACTCTCAAAACATAATAAGTGTCCATATGAGATTCCCACTGATTTATTAATAGACAGAAGAACTCGAACAAATTCAACCTAGTGTGCATAGTGAAAGTTCATCTCATCAGTTTCTGGAATTGTCTTCTTCATAGATCAACTAAACTATGAATATCAAGGTGTATAGAGCAACAACCAGCCAATGACAGGAATTTGCCTCACTGTCCTTCCGACGGCTTTCACACTACATCCCATTTCCGGCTTTGGTTACGGGTAGACCATCCCCCGGTTGGTAATAGGTAGCCTTAATCGGAATTCCACCATTTTTCCACCATTCCCAATTTCATCCTTCATTTTCCCTTTTCTTTTAAATTAGATAGGATTTTTAGAAATCCATATCGTTCGTTATTTTCCCATGAACAAGGCTGGACAAAGTACCCCGGCTTGGCTTCTCAACACCTTAAATCAAAGTCTAGCCAATCCACAAATCACATAATCCTTTCAACCCATGAAAATCGTGTAATGTGAACTAGGTGTAAGAGTGTTCAAATTTTCTATCAATCACATAAATAGGGGGATTCATATATAAAACCATTATGCTCAGAGAAGATTAAGACTTACAACTTCATCCACTTCGTATCTCTTCTTCTTATACTCATATCATCTTGAATGCATAAAATAAAGTTTTCCAAAAGAGTTTTGAATGTAAGAAGAATTCAAAATTTTCTACATAAATTGCTCGAGATGTTACAAAATGCTGGATTCATCCTAATGATCCTACACTCCCCAACCAAATCTTGCATTGTCCTCAATATAAAAGATGTGCAATAAGCAAAACATGAGAGCAATTCTAAAATAAAAGGGAGTGAGGAATGATAGTACTTGAGAGAGCGAAAAGTGAAATTCTTTCTCCTTCTAACAAACCTATGAAAAAAAATTAAATAAAAGTAACAAAGTCCTAATCCTAACTACTCTATACCTCTATCAGACTAGGAGATCAATCATCCTGGTACATAGAATCAGTCAGAGGTATGGACATACCTTCTGAAGGAAACTTCTCAAAGAACGACTTTAATCGCTGACCATTCGCCTTAAAGATGTTGCCGTTCCTTGGATTTAACAACTCGAGATGTTGCCGTTCCTTGGATTTAACAACTCGACGGTCCCATATGGGTAGACAGTTTGCACAATGTAGGGACCGGTTCATCGAGATCGCAATTTCCCCAGAAATAAATGTAGGCGAGAATTATACAGAAGGACTTTTTGATTGATCGTGAATGTCTTACGAAGAATGTTCTTATCATGGAACACCTTTGTCTTGTCCTTGTAAATTCTCTCATTCTCATATGCTTCGTTCCGGATTTCTGCAAGTTCATTCAATTGTAGTTTACGCAACGAGCTCGCCTTATCAGAATCAAAATTCATCTTCTTAATTGCCCAATATGCCCTATGTTTCAACTCCACAAGCAAGTGACAAGCCTTCCCATAGACAAGTCTATAGGGAGACATTCCAATAGGTGTCTTAAAAGCGGTACGGTAAGCCCAAAGCGCATCGGTGAGTCGAAGCGACCAATCCTTGCGATCGGGGTTCACCGTTTTCTCCAAAATGTGTTTAATCTCCCTATTGGATATCTCAGCTTGTCCACTAGTTTGTGGGTGATAGGGAGTGCTCACTTTGTGTGTGACGCCATATTCTTCATTAACGTTTCAAATGGGCGATTACAAAAGTGAGACCCTCCATCACTAATGATGACTCGAGGTGTTCGAAACTGGAAAAGAATATTCTCTTTTAAGAAACGAATGACTGTTTTATGGTCATTATTCTGGCATGGGATCGCCTCGACCCATTTGGACACATAGTTAACAGCAAGCAAGATATATACGTTTTCAAAAGAAGATGGGAAAGGACCCATGAAATCGATGCCCCAACAATAAAAATATTTTGATTATTAAAATGGGATTGAGTGACATCATATTTCTACGGGAGATTCCTCCCAATTTCTGATAGGGTTCACATGTTTTGCAAAAATCATGTGTGTCTTTGAACATAGTGGGCCAATAAAACCCACATTGCAGAATTTTGACTGTGGTCCTTTTAGCAAAAAAGTGGCCACCACATGCTTGAGAATGACAAAAGGAGATGATACTTTGTTGTTCATCATCTGGCACATATCTCCTTATGATTTGATCGGGACAATACTTGAATAAGTATGGGTCGTCCCATAGGAATTTTCGCACCTCATTGAAGAATTTATCCTTATCTTGCCTTTTCCAATGTGTAGGAATTGTACCTGTAGCAAAATAGTTAGCAATGTCCGCATACCATGGCAATTGGGAGACTGCAAAAAGTTGTTCATCAGGGAACATGTCATTGATCGCGGTCGTTTCAAGGGAATCGGTGAGAACAAGTCGAGAGAGATGGTCAGCCACTACATTTTCTACTCCTTTCTTATCACGTATCTCTATGTCAAATTCCTGGAGTAGAAGGATCCATCTTATCAACCGTGGTTTAGCATCCTTCTTAAAGAGAAGGTACTTAAGCACGGCATGGTCAGTGAATATGATGATCTTGGATCCAATCAAGTAGGACCTAAACTTGTCCAAGGTAAAAACTACGGCTAAAAGTTCTTTTTCTGTAGTAGTGTAGTTTGCTTGGGCTGAGTTTAAGGTTCTACTTGCATAGCAGATAACACATGGCTTCTTCTCTTTCCTTTGGCTTAGCACGGCCCCAATAGCATAGTCACTTGCATCGCACATAATTTCAAAAGGAAGGCTCCAATCAGGTGGTTGCATTATGGGAGCACATGTCAACATGCCTTTAAGTGTGGTAAAAGCATTTTGACAATGTTCATTCCACTCAAAGGAATTCTCCTTTTGAAGTAGGTTACATAAAGGACGAGAGAGTGAGCTGAAGTCCTTTATGAACCTTCTATAAAATCCTGCGTGTCCCAAAAAGGACCGCACATCTCGTATGCTCTTGGGTGGTGGAACGTTAGAGATAAGATCGATTTTCGCTTTGTCCACCTCGATTCCATTTTGTGAAACGATGTGACCAAGTACAATTCCTTTTGAACCATAAAGTGACACTTCTCCCAATTCAGCACAAGGTTTTTCTCTTCACATCTTTTCAGCACGGATTTCAAGTGCTCAAGGCACTCATCAAAGCTGCAACCAAATACTAAGAGATCATCCATGAAGACTTCGAGAATTGTCCCCACCATATCAGAAAAGATACTCATCATACATCGCTGAAAAGTGGCAGGGGCATTGCATAGCCCAAACGGCATCCGTCGATAGGCGAAAGTGCCAAATGGACATGTGAATGTAGTCTTTTCTTGGTCTTCACGGGCGATCTCTATTTGGTTGTACCCTGAATAGCCATCAAGGAAGCAAAAATGGGAATGACCCGCCAACCTTTCTAAAATGTGATCAACAAACGATAGGGGGAAGTGGTCTTTCCTCATGACAGTGTTTAGCTTCCTGTAGTCAATGCACATTCTCCAACCGGTAGTGACTCTGGTTGGTACGAGTTCATTATTGGCATTGGCTACAATAGTTATTCCGAATTTCTTAGGCACCACTTGAGTTAGGCTCACCCATTGACTATCGGATATTGGGTAAATAATACCCACATCCAATAGTTTCACCACTTCGGCCTTAACCACATCCTTCATGTTTGGATTGAGTCATCTTTGTGGTTGCCTATATGTCTTCGCATTCTCCTCAAGGTGTATGCGATGAGTACAAATCAGTGGGTCTATGCCTTTGAGATCCACAATCGACCACCCAATGGCACTCTTGTGCTCTATTAGAGTGGTAATTAGCCTACTCTCTTGTTCCTCATCCAAGTGGGAAGAAATCACCACCAGATATGTCTCATCTCGACCTAAATAGACATATTTCAGCTCACTTGGTAATAGTTTTAGGTCGAGTGTTGGTGCCTTGATATTGGAAGGAAGGGGCTTGTTCTCGTTTACGGGTAAAGGCTCAAATAGGGCCCTCCATCTTTTGTTATTGTAAGAACTTAGAAAAAGAGGGAAGATAAAGATCTACTCGTCAGCAGTCCTTCTTCCTTTTTTCACGTTTCTTTTATTCTAGGGGAATTCTGAGTATAGAGACATTCATAGACAATCAAACGTAATCACAAAGTGTACACGAGAGAGATATATCGCAAGGTGAATTTTATTCCAGAGATTCCGAGATCTTTTACATTCCGGGCTGTGAACTAGTCACGAACCCTTAATTACATCAACGGATGATCTCCCTTGATTAAAAGGCAAAAGTAAATGCATGCATGTATCACAAATGAATCAAATAAAGCATTAAAGGAGCATAAATATAAATAAAGCACAGCATAGACCACCGAGATTTTTACGTGGAAACCCTTACGGGAGAAAACCACGGCACAAAGCGACAAGATTCTACTATGAATTTCAGTTATACAATAGATGGAATATCAAAGGGATAAAGCTCGGATAGATCGAGCAAGTAGTTTAAATCGTCAGGGATTATAGTCTCGAGTTCATGGTGCTGAGACCAAGTCTAGGATTTATTATGGAATACTTCACCGTTAAGACCAATTAGATGTTAGTCCCATACTCCTCGAGCGTTCCTAGTTGAGTAGCAACCAGGATTTTAACCGAATCGTATATCTCAGTGTCATGACGCGTCTCTATGGACGATATGACTTTCAGGGATACACTTTACGGTTTCCGTTTAGTGCAACCAGGGCCACTGACCGTCTCTGCTGGGACGGGTGACTTACTGGAGGGCACTCCATGGGGTCCTTGTGCAAACAGGGTTTCGACCGAGTCGTATATCTCAGTGTCATGACGCGTCTCTATGGACGATATGACTTTCAGAAATACACTCCACGGCGTCCACTTACTGCAATCAGGGCCAGTGACCGTCTCTGCTGGACGGGTGACTTACTGGAGGGCACTCCATGGGGTCTTTGTGCAAACAGGGTTTCGACCGAGTCGTATATCTCAGTGTCATGACGCGTCTCTATGGACGATATGACTTTCAGAAATACACTCCACGACGTCCACTTACTGCAACCAGGGCCAGTGACCGTCTCTGCTGGACGGGTGACTTACTGGAGGGCACTCCATGGGGTCTTTGTGCAAACAGGGTTTCAACCGAGTCGTATATCTCAGTGTCATGACGCGTCTCTATGGACGATATGACTTTCAAAAATACACTCCACGGCGTCCACTTACTGCAACCAGGGCTAGTGACCGTCTCTGCTGGACGGGTGACTTACTGGAGGGTACTCCATAGGGTCTTTGTGCAAACAGGGTTTCGACCGAGTCGTATATTTCAGTGTCATGACGCGTCTCTATGGACGATATGACTTTCAGAAATACACTCCACGGCATCCACTTACTGCAACCAGGGCCAGTGACCGTCTCTGCTGGACGGGTGACTTACTGGAGGGCACTCCATGGGGTCTTTGTGCAAACAGGGTTTCGACCGAGTCGTATATCTTAGTGTCATGACGCGTCTCTATGGACGATATGACTTTCAGAAATACACTCCACGGCGTCCACTTACTGCAACCAGGGCCAGTGACCGTCTCTGCTGGACGGGTGACTTACTGGAGGGCACTCCATGGGGTCTTTGTGCAAACAGGGTTTCGACCGAGTCGTATATCTCAGTGTCATGACGCGTCTCTATGGACGATATGAATTTTAGAAATACACTCCACGGCGTCCACTTACTGCAACCAGGGCCAGTGACCGTCTCTGCTGGACGGGTGACTTACTGGAGGGCACTCCATGGGGTCTTTGTGCAAACAGGGTTTCGACCGAGTCGTATATCTCAGTGTCATGACGCGTCTCTATGGACGATATGACTTTCAGAAATACACTCCACGACGTCCAGTTACTGCAACCAGGGCCAGTGACCGTCTCTGCTGGACGGGTGACTTACTGGAGGGCACTCATTTCCTTAGCCACTCAACTGACGGATCCCGCCTTTGGACAGGACGCACATCAACTGGTCTTAACGATGAAGTATTTCAGACGTTTAGAACTCTTTCACTGTGGTTTCCGATGATAACCATAATCCCCTTCGATTTAGTTTCTTATCTCGATCCGCGATGAAACAAATTCATATGGATGCAAATGAGTACAGTACAAGGTAACTATGCTTTATGCATGCTTGAGAGAGGATTGCATTTATGCTAGATGTTCAGTGTATCAGACAAATTATGCATTTGATTTGATCAATCAGCTTTGTATATATCTTTGTGTCATCGATATTTTGCCCTCGCGTCTTTGAGATCGCGATTGATTTCATTTGGCATTAGTAGATTTTCGGGTCATCAGGGCACTTCCCAGGGCCTGTTTACGATCTGATCGGAGGATTTGGTGAATACCTATCACGATCGTCTTTGGATAGAGGTGGATTATGTCCACGACGGTCACAGTGTGATCGCATTTCGATTTGTTTAGTGTAAGTCGATTTCTGAGCCAACAGGGCACTTCCCAGGGCTAAAAACGACTAAGTAGTGGACCTGTTTATGGTCTGATCAAGGTTTCTCGAAGATCCAGAGATCAGGTAATCTCATTGTAATGCATGATTATGGTGTATCATGTCATGGCGGAGAGAAGTCTCCCTCTCTGGTTCGGTCAAATTTTGCCCGATTCCTCTCGATTTCGGCTATTTCCCTTTCTTTCGGAGGGATTTCCGAGGTTTGCAATATTGGCTAAGTGTAGGCCTTTTCGATCAAATTGCTGATTTGGCCCACTTAACATTGACCGTTGGCGAATCCGGTCCGGGGAATGGATAGAGGGCATTGATGTGTGTCTAGGAGTGCTGACACGATCGGAAGGCGGGCCACATCGAAGGCGGGCCACATCACAGGAGGCCCCACCTCCCCATCAACGTCCAGGCGCATGGGAGGTTGGGTCGGGCGCATGTTGCATTAGACATGGGTGCATGTCCTAGGTGGATGCACTTATTTGCCCCAGGCGAATGTCCTAGGTGAATGCACTTATTCGCCCCAGGCGCATGTCCTAGGTGAATGCACTTATTCGCCCCAGGCGCATGTCCTGTGTGAATGCACTTATTCGCCCCAGGCGCATGTCCTGTGTGAATGCACTTATTCCCCCAGGCGCATGTCCTGTGTGAATGCACTTATTCGCCCCAGGCGCATGTCTGGAGGGCACTCCATGGGGTCTTTGTGCAAACAGGGTTTCGACCGAGTCGTATATCTCAGTGTCATGACGCGTCTCTATGGACGATATGACTTTCAGAAATACACTCCACGACGTCCACTTACTGCAACCAGGGCCAGTGACCGTCTCTGCTGGACGGGTGACTTACTGGAGGGCACTCCATGGGGTCTTTGTGCAAACAGGGTTTCAACCGAGTCGTATATCTCAGTGTCATGACGCGTCTCTATGGACGATATGACTTTCAAAAATACACTCCACGGCGTCCACTTACTGCAACCAGGGCTAGTGACCGTCTCTGCTGGACGGGTGACTTACTGGAGGGTACTCCATAGGGTCTTTGTGCAAACAGGGTTTCGACCGAGTCGTATATTTCAGTGTCATGACGCGTCTCTATGGACGATATGACTTTCAGAAATACACTCCACGGCATCCACTTACTGCAACCAGGGCCAGTGACCGTCTCTGCTGGACGGGTGACTTACTGGAGGGCACTCCATGGGGTCTTTGTGCAAACAGGGTTTCGACCGAGTCGTATATCTTAGTGTCATGACGCGTCTCTATGGACGATATGACTTTCAGAAATACACTCCACGGCGTCCACTTACTGCAACCAGGGCCAGTGACCGTCTCTGCTGGACGGGTGACTTACTGGAGGGCACTCCATGGGGTCTTTGTGCAAACAGGGTTTCGACCGAGTCGTATATCTCAGTGTCATGACGCGTCTCTATGGACGATATGAATTTTAGAAATACACTCCACGGCGTCCACTTACTGCAACCAGGGCCAGTGACCGTCTCTGCTGGACGGGTGACTTACTGGAGGGCACTCCATGGGGTCTTTGTGCAAACAGGGTTTCGACCGAGTCGTATATCTCAGTGTCATGACGCGTCTCTATGGACGATATGACTTTCAGAAATACACTCCACGATGTCCAGTTACTGCAACCAGGGCCAGTGACCGTCTCTGCTGGACGGGTGACTTACTGGAGGGCACTCATTTCCTTAGCCACTCAACTGACGGATCCCGCCTTTGGACAGGACGCACATCAACTGGTCTTAACGATGAAGTATTTCAGACGTTTAGAACTCTTTCACTGTGGTTTCCGATGATAACCATAATCCCCTTCGATTTAGTTTCTTATCTCGATCCGCGATGAAACAAATTCATATGGATGCAAATGAGTACAGTACAAGGTAACTATGCTTTATGCATGCTTGAGAGAGGATTGCATTTATGCTAGATGTTCAGTGTATCAGACAAATTATGCATTTGATTTGATCAATCAGCTTTGTATATATCTTTGTGTCATCGATATTTTGCCCTCGCGTCTTTGAGATCGCGATTGATTTCATTTGGCATTAGTAGATTTTCGGGTCATCAGGGCACTTCCCAGGGCCTGTTTACGATCTGATCGGAGGATTTGGTGAATACCTATCACGATCGTCTTTGGATAGAGGTGGATTATGTCCACGACGGTCACAGTGTGATCGCATTTCGATTTGTTTAGTGTAAGTCGATTTCTGAGCCAACAGGGCACTTCCCAGGGCTAAAAACGACTAAGTAGTGGACCTGTTTATGGTCTGATCAAGGTTTCTCGAAGATCCAGAGATCAGGTAATCTCATTGTAATGCATGATTATGGTGTATCATGTCATGGCGGAGAGAAGTCTCCCTCTCTGGTTCGGTCAAATTTTGCCCGATTCCTCTCGATTTCGGCTATTTCCCTTTCTTTCGGAGGGATTTCCGAGGTTTGCAATATTGGCTAAGTGTAGGCCTTTTCGATCAAATTGCTGATTTGGCCCACTTAACATTGACCGTTGGCGAATCCGGTCCGGGGAATGGATAGAGGGCATTGATGTGTGTCTAGGAGTGCTGACACGATCGGAAGGCGGGCCACATCGAAGGCGGGCCACATCACAGGAGGCCCCACCTCCCCATCAACGTCCAGGCGCATGGGAGGTTGGGTCGGGCGCATGTTGCATTAGACATGGGTGCATGTCCTAGGTGGATGCACTTATTTGCCCCAGGCGAATGTCCTAGGTGAATGCACTTATTCGCCCCAGGCGCATGTCCTAGGTGAATGCACTTATTCGCCCCAGGCGCATGTCCTGTGTGAATGCACTTATTCGCCCCAGGCGCATGTCCTGTGTGAATGCACTTATTCCCCCAGGCGCATGTCCTGTGTGAATGCACTTATTCGCCCCAGGCGCATGTTCCCATGGGACTTAGGGATTTTTGCACATTTCCCCTCCCAAGAATGGGTGAGCGCATGTCACTATGTGACTTGGAGGATTTTGCTCCGGTGGGAGAAATCCCTTTCCGGCGAGGGCATCCAGCGAAGGAATGGGCGCATGTCCCTTTCCCGGTGAGGATTCCGGTGAGGAATTTTTACCTCTGCAAGAAGTGTGCTCTGGGAGTGATGATCTCCTCGTCCCTGTCTTATCACTGGAGGGGTATTTATAGCGTGTTAATCGGGTATCGGGTACCGGGCGCATGTTGTTTGCAAAAGGGAGGGCATGCGCATGGAAATATTTGGAGAGACGAGTCATGCGCATGTTGTGGGGATCATGCGCATGGAAATATTTGGAGAGACGAGTCATGCGCATGTGATGGGATCATGCGCATGTCCCCATGCACCAGGCGCATGTGGCATAGCATGGGCGCATGGGCCACTGGTATGGGGGCATGTGGCCTCTGTTTTGGCCTCATGTGGCCCCACTTAGCATATTTTCATGATTTTTATATTTTTAGAATATTGAAAAGGGAGAGAGAGAGCTCTCATGCGCATGTGGTGAGAGAGCCAATGCATGTTTCCTTATGACATCCGCATGTGGAGAGAGAGTGAACGAATGCATGTGGAAATATGCACCGCAACGACTTCAAACTTTCTACTTAAGGTTTTTCGGGCATTCCGGATCATTTGGCGGTAATCCGCATGTCTGATTCCAACCCAAAATGGTACCTGTAGGCTTTTGGGCCCTTATAGTCGGATACAGTCAGGGCAAAAATGCATTTGGAAGTGCGCGGGTAAAGATATGCATCGTGCGACCTCAAAACTTGCAGGCTAAGGGTTTTAGGATGTTCCGGATCATTTGGCGGTAATTCGCATGTCCGATTCCACCCCGAAATAGCATTCATAGGTTTCAGTCACGATCGCGCATGTTAGGGCTGCACTAGTGTTTTTTGAGTATTTCGGATCTCGAAATCAGTCCAATTTGTCGTAGGTGGATCGCCGAATACTGTTTTATAATGGGTGCAAATTTGAGCCCCAACAAGTGCCCCACCGGTGCGCTGCGATGGATGCTTATGTCAGGCCAGTGCGGTGCACCGGTCCCTAGGCTCAAGTATAAATAGTGGACTCACTGAGTCATTTGTACATTTTCGAATCAAGAAAAAGTAAAATTTCCAAGGTGAGAGAGCTCCTCATGAGGGAGTAGGCGCATGTGGCCTTCCCATGGGCGCATGTGCCCTTCCAACTGATAATGGGCATATTGCATCTTGCTCCAGGCGCATGTCATTAGTTCCAGGCGCATGTGTAGTGATTTCTATAGAGTGGGCGCATGTTCTCATGCTCAAGCGCATGTTGCAGATGCATTAGGCACATGTGAGAGGTGATCAGGCGCATGTGAGAGGCCACATGTGCTTGGGGCATCTCCTTGGGCGCATGTGGTTCCACTACTTAGTGAAATAATGGAATTTTGGCCCCAGCACTTGCCTTCGGTGCAAAAGTGGCATATCTGGCTCAATTCTCAGCCAAATTCGATGCCGTTTGCGACTGTCTCGTTCAATGCTCGAATACGATTGGGATTTGGTGCTCGGGACCCATAATATGTTGCTTATGCTGGTCTTTGATGGCTCACAACTGCTTCTTTAAGCGGTTCTATGATGTGCACTTCTATGTAGGTGCACACGCATCATTTGGAGTTAGTGCGAATTCGAACGCGCTCAGAGTGTACATGTAGAGCTGCTACTGTATTTGCTGCGCTATGATATGTGTGCGCTTGCTTGTCGGATGTGCGCTCGAATTCCACTGTTTCCATATTGCTGTGGGTCATGACTTTATGCATGTGTTTACTGATGTATTTTGTGTGTGAAATCCGTGATTGAATGATGCAATGCTTACCTTATTGTGTTGCCTATTGCATGCGCTGGTCTTCTGTTTGATGCACTTTTGTTTGTGTATTGTAGTGAATCATGGCGACAGCAGCAGGTTCTTCTAGTGAAGCTTCCAAATCGCAAGTTTCCAGCTCTTCATCTACACGACGCGATAAAAAGAGGGCGACTGGAGATACTGCTAACCCGTCTCCGGTAGAGTGTCATTCGTAATCTTTTGAGACAATCGAATCCGAAGTGGAGGATTTCTCTGATCGAATTAAGCAACTCTCCCATGAAGTATTACTGTGTATCTATGTGGACAAAACCATATCTGAGCCTCCGACGCAAGGGACTGAAGGGGAATGGTCCGCCTGGTATTGTCAGTTTACTGATGCTACCAATGTCGTTGAGGCAGGCCCTTCTAGTGTGCGCGGCCGACATTCCGAGGATGATCAGGAAGGTCAGAAGAAGAAGAGACGAAATCGAGGTACGAAGCCGGCTGAGGAAGTTGACAAGGCGGAGCAATCGCCACAGCTCATTGATCCGAAGAATGAGCAGATGAAGATCGGCTGGAATATAAACAAGATCATTACTACATGCGATTTCTCCATCGTCAACCCTTATACCAACCGAGTCATCTTGCATGAGAAATCTCTTACGAGGCACAAGCCCTTCCCGAGCATCGAACCATCCAACGTTCAAGGCCCTTTTCAATTCTATGGAGTCGAGAGGTGGACATCTGTCCCCAAGCAGTTGTTCACTACCATACTGGTCGACGATGGGAGAGAACAGCGGGTAGGTTCCTCGAGAGAAATGGTTTTCCTTGCGCCTACTTGTGATCCTCACACTCCTTCTCCAGTCCATTATTTTGAGACAGTGCAGCAACGGTTTCGACACATGGACAAGGCGACGATGTGGGCAACGAAGAGCTTTCGTACGCGGGGTCATTTGAACGAGCGAGTTGGTTATGAGCCGTGGGCAAAAGAGATTTTAATCCGACATAAGACGATTTTAAAGAAAGTCGGCCTGTACCAGGCTATCGATGCGACCTCTGAACATTTCTCCCGAGATCCAACAATTCTTCGAAGCTTCTTGAACTACTGGTCTTCCGTTACCAATTCGTTCCACTTTCCATGTGGAGAGATGAGCATAACTTTATGGGATCTCCGGATGATGGCTGGGTTGCCTGTGATAGGAGAATATTACCAAGAGTACGTCCCAACTAATGAAGAGCTGTCTTCGTTTCGGCTCAAAAGTCCTCGAGATGCTTATCATTCAAAGGCTTGTCTAGAGCTGTTTACTGAGTTGTCGCAGTTCGACAATATTACAAAGATTCATTATGACGACTGGTTGATCTACTTCAGCCAGAGGATGAAGTAATGCTTCTTCCAATGCCTTCTTTTGTATTACGTGCTCTGCATACTTTAATTTCTTTATTTCTGACATGGGCACTTCTTTCTTCTTGTAGCATTGATTACGAAGTGTATAAGACCTTACCCGCAGACCAGGCTTTGATGAAGGAACGTTTTGAGCGAAAGTTTAGCAATCCGAACGAGCTTACACCGTCTTGTGAACTGGCGGGTTTCTTAGCATACTGGCTGTCGGCGGTTATGTTGCCTAGCTCCAAGAGTGCTGATGGCGTCAGGGTTTCTTGCTTCGTTGTGGCGGGAGCTCTTGCAAGTGTTCGTCAATTTTCTCTAGCACCGCCGGTGCTATGCAGTTTATATAGGGCTTTTGGCAATATTGCGAGTAACAAAGATCAACCCTGGCGAGGGATGAATGTGGCTTATTGCCCATGGCATTTCTTCTGCGGATGGTTAGGCATATATTTCCCGTGGACCTACGGAGTGGATCTCTTCCAGTATTTTCACACTGATCATGCACCTCTTTATCGCTATGGAAAACTTAACATGATAACGCGGTCGTCTGATTGGATAGCTTCCAAAATTGGCAATTGGGTGGAGATTTGTTTCTACCACTTTCCTGTTTTTGATGCCGGAGAAGATCGAGAAGTCGTTGATGATGAACATTCTGTGGATGCCACTGACAGGGAATTTCTGGTGTCTATTCGTATTGCTTCACTCCCACTGCGCGAAGGAATAGAGTTCTGGCGAGAACCTTATTACCCTAGTTGGTTTGCCAGGCAATTTGGGTACGATCAGGGTGTTCCGATGACGTTACCAGATGTAACTAAAGTAGAGCGGGCATATGGTATAGGTCCTGTTCATTGGGAGTGGATATGGCATCAACTTTTGATGACGCGAACAGGCACGAGATTCATGCTTCCCGGCCTCTATCGGAAGACTAGCGGTTCTTACAGCTGGCTGAGATGGTGGGTGCATCAGTATGCTCTGGTCCGGAAAAACAGCTCTGTTGATGATCCACTCTACATTCCTCCTCCAGGGCTGATAGAGGTCTTCGCTGACGGATTGGGTTATTATAGAGAGCAGGCTGAAGCGTATTTATCGTCGAGCATCAAGCATAAGATCTCCCTGAGTGTGTCAATTGACCATCGTAAGGAGGATACCGCGTTGGATGGCTGGCATACTTTCGGAGTACCTTTAGAGAAATGGTCTCAAGAAGCCGGGTTCACACGTCTTCTGGTGATTGGAGGTGATAAGGATGCCGGTCGGTTAATTAGTGATGATGACCCGATGATGATTGGGCCGATGAAGGCAATATCAGACCATGCTAGCATGAGAGAGCAGGCTGAGCCGATTGGAGAGGATAATCTGCAAGGGTCCACTACGCCGGGGAATAACACGACTGTATCTATAGCCCCTGGTGCTTCCAGTGTTGAGGGTATGGCGGAGTCGCCAGCGGTAACTGAAATAATTGATACTGATAGTGACACTACTGAACTTCTGGATGTGACCTCGACACCACTGACTGAGACTATTAAGCCTTTCCCTGATGCGACAATACATACTGCAACTTCCTCAGAACCTGTATTCAACCCATCTTTCGGTATAGTTCTTTCATAGTTCCTTGGTGTATTCTTTTTCTATACTTGTCATTTCATTGCATACTCGCTCTGTTCCTCTTGTTGCAGATACTGTCAATTTTGAGGCGGCTGCCCACGGAGCATTCGATGTTCCCTGTTTCGATCATTTAGACTGTTTTGGGCAGAGCGTATTGAGGGGTTTACTATCCAATATTTCAAGGGCGTTGGCTGAACCAAGCGAGTGGCATACACTAGGAGCAGGGGTGAAGGCATTGGAAGCTTGTGCAGGAGTAATCGGGCCTGATGTATCCGAAATAGTCTGTCGTATTTCTTCTTTCGAGGATTCTGTTACGCAGGTTATTATGACTGAACGGATTGAACCTGACCCTACGGCTGAAGAGAAATGGCGAGTGCTGTCTTCTTTGCGGCCTGTCATAGAGCAGCGAGAACATTTGGCGGTTAATACTAGAACAACCTTAGAGGATAGCAAGACTCAACGTCGCGGGTGTATTAATCATCTTCCTGACGTTAAATCCGAGATCGCGCAGCTACAAGCGGAAGAAACGGTCATAAATCTTGAGGTTGCCTGCCTTGATCTTGTCGTCAATCAAAACCGTGCCAAGGTCGCACAACTCGAGAGTGAAGGAGAGGCGGCACGCAAGCAAGTGGAAGATTTAGAAATCGAACTTCGTGATATTCCTAATCCTGCACTGACGCTAACGGAGGCAAAGGCCACCATGGAGGCAACGCGGAAGGATGTGATGAAGTTCATAACAGGATGCCTGGAGAAACTGTAATTCTGTTCTTTTGCTTTCTTTTACGGTCATTGTCAGACAAAAATAGTATTAGACAGCTGTCCTGAATACCCAACTGTCACTTGTATCCGACATAATTGACATCAGAACTTGTTAGCTGCATGCTTCATGATCTAAAATAATGACAATGATTCTTTTGCTAAACCACTACTTGGTGTTATGTGTTTAAGACTAGTATGTATGAAATGATGTATTATGTATGAATTTAATGTAAGCTGAATATACCAAAGCATAAAAATGGAAGAACCCATAAGAATAATACTTCCCTTTTTACTCAACTTGTGTATCCTTGGGTCATCACTTTCGAGAGACATTTGTGTCATAAGTCCAAAACTTTCTTTTAGCTCCATGTTTTCAGGTTTATATGTCATCCTTCATGGCCTGCCCCCATTCATTTCTTTCTGCAGACTTGATATTTTGATAATATATTAGGGCTTGCCCCCAGTCGTCTTCTTCTTATAAACTCGAGTTTCTCATAATATATTGGGGCTTGCCCCCGGTGCTTCTGGCTCGTCACTCTGTAAGACCACTTCATTCTAATGAGATAGATCTTGTGCTTTAGGAATCCATGCCGAATACCCGTCCGATCATAATCTTCAATTGCATATTCTTGTCGCAGAATTCTTCATAAGAGAAAGTTGTCAATATTTTCAAGGTAAAGTGATACATAATAGAATGCCCTAATCGTCTTCATATAAGGCCGTATATATAAATATGTATACAGGAGATTCCCAGTCATGACTTATCTTCATATTCAGTAGAAGAATAATGCGATAATGATGGGAGATCCATGACATAATATGAAAGCTGGATATAGAGAGCGATGTTCCGATTATCTTCATATAAAACATTGTGCATAAGTATAAGAGATCGATAATAATAGAGTATCTCGGCCGTCTTCATGTAGAGAACCACATATACATATATATGAGAATCCATCAATTCTGAAGTATTCTCCTATTAAGCAGAGGAATGCCGGAATACCAAGATACTTAATATGAGAACTTGTGACGAAGATACCATAATATGGGGATGTTGTGATTCGCGTAGAATTTCTATAAGATATTCTCTCCTGATTCGACCTGTCTGATGAGGATATAATCAGTCGGTTGATGATTCGTGGAGTCAATTCTTTAATATTCTCCGACTATGGTACCTGTCATTAAGAAGAGCTCTACGAACATTTTATATTCATATGCACAACAGTATGATGTGAGTGAACATGTAAACAAGTATGAAGCACAGTATACAGATGAAGTTGATGCATGAGTGAACATAAGTATATTCCTATCTACTTTATAAACTGCCAGAACTATTTGTAAATGTTCATGACTATTGAAGCTTAGGAAACGGAGTTCTTCGAGCGAAGTTCTTCCTAAGTGATATCTATTGGAACCATACTGGCCGGGGTTCCATCGGACCCTTCCATTTTCAAACTGACGACGCCTTGGTTTATCATCTTTTGTATCTTTCCTTTCAGAACGAAGCATTGCTCGGTTTTATGGCCTATGCATCTGTGATATTTGCAATAGTTGGGATCATCCACGCGTCCTGCTTCTGCTGGTCGAATAGACTTTGGGAGTCGTAATTTTCTTTCTTCGATTAGCCGCTCCATAATTGGGACAAGGTCTTTAATGTCAAATGTATATGGTCCGTTCTTTTCGTCTCGCTCACTGATTGTCATGTGCCGCGACTTCTAAAGTTCTTTGCCCTTGTCTTGTGTCCTCATTACACTGGTCTCTGCCTCATGTCCTGGATTCGGTCGTTTTTGGTTTCTAGGGTTCTTTCTTACGTCTACCTGTGTCCTCTTTCTCATTTTGCATCTTGACTTTTCTGCTTGAGATCGTGTTTCCGAAGCAGATTGCTCTATCATGCGAACATCTGCAGCCAGGTTACGAAGGGTGAAAGAGATATTGCCTAGCAGTTCGTATGGGATCATGGAGTCTGAACCCAACATACGCGCATTCGTTTGTTCAGTGTGGTTCTGTTGTCTTACTTCAACAACATTACGGGCTGCCCCCAATGCTTCTTCTTCCAACTGTTGGACAGGCATAGCGGTACTAGGGGTCGTTTTCTATGAGATCAAGATGGCTAAAGCCTCCCGAACTTCTCCCATCTGTTCGGATAGCTCTATATGGGCTTGGGCCAATTCGCTGACTTTCTCTCGAATTGCCGACAATTCGACATCGTATCCTGCCGATTCCCTTTCTTTGACGGCCTGTACCATTGTTGTTTGTACCAGTCTTTCATCATGAATTGGTGGTATCATAGGTGCTATTGTCACTACGGCTGACGTTGCCCAACTGATTTCTTCTGTCATTAGCTTAATGGTACCCTGGTCGATCAATCTCTGCACTTTCCCTTTCAAGATGAGGCATTCCCTCGTCTCATGTCCCAGGATTCGATGATACTTACAATAATTGGGGGCATCCGTTTGTCCTGCTCCCTCTGGTCGGATCAGTTCTGGCAATTGTAGTTCCCCTTCTTCGACTAAGTGTTCCATTATTGGAACAAGGTCTTCCGGGTCAAACGAGTAACGTCCTTCTACCCTGCCCCGTCCGACGATCGTTATCTTTTTCGATTTTCCTGGCCCTTTGGCTCTGAACTGAATTTCTGCTGGCTTAACTTTAATCTTGTGTTCTAGATGTAGCCGTTTTCGATCTTTCGAGGCTTTGCTTTTATCGACGTAACTTGATGTGACCATCTTTCAGACCTCACGCTTCGGTCTTTCTGCTTTGAACTGCGTTCTCAGCGCGGCTTCCTCTACCATATGGGCCTTTATCGCTAGGTCCCTGAATGTTGAGAAATTGTGTCCAGATAAACCGAACGAGATTATTGGGTCCATGGCTTGCGTACACATCTTGACTTGCTCAGGCTCGCTAGGCAACTCTCGGCATCGCGCTGCTATGGCTCCCCATCTATCAATAAATGCCTCGATTGACTCTCCTTGCCTCTGATGGACTAAGGCTAAATCTGTCAGCGAGACTTCTCGCTCAGTGGAGAAAAATTTGGAAATGAACAAATCTTGCATCTGATCCCAGGTCTTGATAGACCCTGCGGGTAATGACATATACCATTGAAATGCCTTTCCAGTCAGCTTCGACCCAAACAATCGGAGGCAATATTGAGGTATTACGGACAAATTCCCTAGCACCGTCATGAATTGGGTCATATGTTCCTCTGGTGACCCTTTACCGTCGAAGTGTGGGAAGTCGGGATGACTAAAGTCGTCAGGGAATGGGATTTCATTAACTTCGGATGGATACGGTATCCGATATACATATTTTCCTCTCTTCTCCTTTTCTCTTTCCTGACGCATCAGGTTCGCGACTGTCTGGGACAATTCTTCTTTCGTGGCATGAGATGATTGCGGCGGTGCACGCTTGAATGTAACATTCCTTGGGTGAATTTGTGGTTCTACGGCTACTGGTTCTCCTGTCGTATCCTGCGACTCTCGCAGTGGTTGTCCAAAGGGAACGGTTGGGCTTCTGACTGCCCCCTGGGCGACTAAAGCCACCAATGCTTCTTTTATTTCTCTGATCTCTCTGGCTGTGTATTCTTGGACCTGAATGATTTCATCTATTTGCTCTTGGATTTGAGGCAGCTCTGCATCTTGCTCACTCGCCTCCCTCTCTATGACTTGCACCACTGCGACCTGCACTCGCTGTGGCCTTGCCCTGGTCATGGTAGTTTTAGCAGAGCATGCCTTCATTGTAGTCTTGGTCAATTCCTGGATAGTGAACTGATTCGGTGTCTTGACTAGTAATGTTGTTCCTGTCATTACTAGGAAATCGGCAGCGGCGAAGGAGAATTCTGGCCTGGGTGACACAGTAGCTCTGATAACATTGCGAGTTTCATTCCAGTGAACCGGCTTCCACTGTCTTCTCACACTGCTCTGTGTCTTCACTGTTTCTACTCTGACTGAAGTTAATTGTTTGTTTTCCGCCCCCTTCAGTGATCGGCGTTTCTGCACAACTTGCCATCCGGCTTCGGGAATTGCTATTTCTGCTATCGCGAGGTGAGGGAAATAAAATCCCCCAGAAGCTAGGAAGACCATAGTGGCTGCCATTTGTATAGTTTTGATGTTTGATTCTTTTCTGTCTTTCTGTCTTTCTCTCTTTCTCTCTCTCTGCACAGTCATACGCACATTAGAACACCCTGCACCTCTCAACGGAGAGAAGACGCATCCTTACCAGTCGCGATATGGCTCAATGGTCAACAGAAGTATATGAGTACGAATCATATGCATGCCATGCGAGATTTTGAAATTCTTTTAGAAAACTTTTGCTTTAAAGATGAAGGGAAGAACGTTCCCGTTGAGAGTCGCCAGTTTGGCGCCCGTAAAGGCGCCGAACATTTCTCCTAGCGGAACTTTCTTACGTATACATCTGTGTTTGTGAATGATTTATCTTAGGATGTTTCTTTACTCAGAGATAACCAGAGATTCTGGTATTATTCGATTCCCCAGCAGAGTCGCTAGTTTGTTAGAACTTAGAAAAAGAGGGAAGATAAAGATCTACTCGTCAGCAGTCCTTCTTCCTTTTTTCATGCTTCTTTTATTCTGGGGGAATTCTGAGTATAGAGACATTCATAGACAATCATACGCAATCAAAAAGTGTACACGAGAGAGATATATCGCAAGGTGAATTTTATTCCAGAGATTCCGAGATCTTTTACATTTCGGGCTTTGAACTGGTCACGAACCCTTAATTACATCAACGGATGATCACCCTTGATTAAAAGGAAAAAGTAAATGCATGCATGTATCATAAATGAATCAAATAAAGCATTAAAGGAGCATAAATATAAATAAAGCATAGCATAGACCACACAGAGATTTTTACGTGGAAACCCTTACGGGAGAAAACCACGGCACAAAGCGACAAGATTCCACTATGAATTTCAGTTATACAATAGATGGAATATCAAAGGGGTAAAGCTCAGATAGATCGAGCAAGTAGTTTAAATCGTCAGGGATTATAGTCTCGAGTTCATGGTCGCCGAGACCAAGTCTAGGATTTATTATGGAATACTTCACCGTTAAGACCAATTAGATGTTGGTCCCATACTCCTCGAGCGTTCCTAGTTGAGTAGCAACCAGGATTTTAACCGAATCGTATATCTCAGTGTCATGACGCGTCTCTATGGACGATATGACTTTCAGGGATACACTTTACGGTTTCCGTTTAGTGCAACCAGGGCCAGTGACCGTCTCTGCTGGGATGGGTGACTTACTGGAGGGCACTCCATGGGGTCTTTGTGCAAACAGGGTTTCGACCGAGTCGTATATCTCAGTGTTATGACGCATCTCTATGGACGATATGACTTTCAGAAATACACTCCACGGCGTCCACTTACTGCAACCAGGTATTCCCTTCCCCGAGTGTAGGGTTGCGATGTAGTAATAAACCCAGTAAGACCAAGGTCGATCCACAGGGACTTATGTAGGATTTCACAAACACATCAAAAAGTATCTATTGAAAGCTAACAATCAGATTTTGAATAGAATTGATGTGATTAACAGTTTTAAACTAATTTGAATGTAAACAATTATAAGAAGGCACTAGGGGTTCAAGGATCCACTAGTAGCAATCCTTGATGTTCAATCCGCTGTGGTTTTTCATTCTCTCAACTAGAATCGATATTAAGATCTATCTAGTCGGATGATAGAGCTGTTAAACCATACAATCTGTCATATGTAAGTTCTATGCATAGTATTCACTCAATGTAGGTTGAGCTGAGCATGCTCAATTGCATAGGTCATTCCCCTTTCCTAAAGGTCTAGTTCACAATCATAACCATCCTCAAGTCCTGTCACAAGACAAGGCTAGATCATGATTTGAACTGGATTCAAATCACATGCACAGTCCATACATATTTCAGAAAATCAGTAAAATAGAACTTTGGTAGGAAGTCCCTTTATGAAGATCATAGTACTAGAGCGCACTCCGATTCCTCGGATCATACAGGTCTAGACGGATACAAATCAATTAAGCAATTAAGTAATTCTCCCAAACATCCATGAGTCATCATAAGACTAAGAAAAACTTCTTAAAAACTTGTATAAACTTCAAACCATAGTTCATAATCATGAAAACCAACTTTAAAACCAAGTAGCTACGAATTGAAACATCTTGGATCCACTACAAGCTTCACCTCTTAGCCCTAGCTAAGAGGTTTAGCTGCTCATGATCCAAGGAAACCTATGAAACAACTATAAAAAGCATGAAAACAAGAAAGCAAACTAGAAGGAGTTGTGAAACTCCGAAATCCACTTCCACAGCCTCCAACCTCACATAAACCCTTCTAGGATGCCTTAGGAACGATCCCTAGGTGTTCTTTTATAGTCTGGAGGCTCCACAACTTCGGAAGAATCGAGAAATTGAGTAAGACTGCAGAGAAAATCGGGCTGTACTTAAAAATTTCTAAGTTCTCACGCATGGCCGACCGGTCGGCCTCAAGTGACAGTCACTCCAGCAAGCATATCCGACCGGTCATGACCGGTCGGACGTCTACATTGACATTCCAGCAAGTATGGCCGACCGGTCATGACCGGTCGGCCTCATTCAATATTGGTCCAGCAATCATGTCCGACCGGTCATGACCGGTCGGACGTCCTTACTCCTGTTCCAGCAGCCATGTCCGACCGGTCATGACCGGTCGGATGTCTTCAGCAGCTTCCCAATGTGCATGGCTGACCGGTCACGATCGGTCATGCCTCTTTTTCTTCTTGTTTTCTTCCTTTCTTTCTTCTGCTTTCTTCTTTCTTTGCTTCGTTCTTCTTTGGTCCTCAATTGCTCTTCATCAAAATAGTCCCAAATGAGCCCTTTTTATCTTCAATTAGGTGGAACCACTCTCAATCCTGTAGTCACAAAACATGCATTAGATTAGCCTATAAACCATACAAACCTTGCACAATGAGTGATGAATTGGGGTTAGAATATACACAATTAAGAGCTCAACACACCCCCCAACTAGCATTTTGCTAGTCCCGAGCAAAACATGCGTGATGCTAATGCCATTCTTCAAAACTCAACTCTCTTTCAGAAACCATCCTTCTATACATTCCAAGGTTCATAAGTGTAAGATTCAAGAAGATTAGGCGTCAAAAGTTGAAACCGTAAATCCTCAAAACATAATAAGCATTCATATAAAATTTCCGCTGATTGGTTGATAAATAGAAGGACTTGAACAAATTCAACCAAGTGTGGGTAGTGAAAATTCATCCCACGAGTTTCTAGGATTACCTTCTTCATAGATCAACTAGACTATAGAACTCAAGGTACATAGAGCTACATCAAGCCAATGACAGGAATTTGCCTTACCGCCCTTCCGACGACTTTCACACTACGTCCCATTTCCGGCTTTGGTTACGGGTAGACCATCCCCCGGTTGGTAGTAGGTAGCCCTAATCGGAATTTTCCACCGTTTTTCCATCATTCCCAATTTCATCCTTCCTTTTCCTTTTTCTTTTTAAATTAGATAGGATTTTTAAAAATCCATATCTTTCATTATTTTCCCATGGACAAGGATGGACAAAGTACCCCGGCCTGATTTCTCAACACCTTAATTCAAAGTCTAGCTAATCCATAAATCACATAATCCCTTCAACTCATGAAAATCGTGTAATGTGAACTAGGTGTAAAAGTGTTCAGATTTTCTATCAATCACAAAAATAGGGGAGTTCACATATAAAACCATTGTGCTATGAGAGATTCCAGACATACAGCCCCATACACTTCATATCCCCTCCTCTTATGCTTATATCAACTTGAATGCATAGAACTGATGTTTTCCAAAAGAGTTTCGAATTTTTGAAAAATCAAAAAATTTCCACATAATTGCTTGAAATGTTTCAAAACGCTGGATTCATCCAAGCGATCCTACAACCCCCAACCAAATTTTGCATTGTCCTCAATGTAAAAGATGTGCAATGAGCAAAACATGAGAGCAATTTGAAAATAAAAGGGAGTGAGGAATGATAGTACCTGAGAGAGTGAAAAGTGGAAATCTTCCTCCTTCTAACAAACCTATGAAAAAGAAAACAAAAGCAGCAAAATCCTAATCCTAACTACTCTATACCTCCATCAGACTAGGAGATCAATCATCCTGATACACAGGATCATTCAGAGGTATGGACATACCTTCTGAAGGGAATTTCTCAAAGAACGGCTTTAATCGCTGCCCATTTGCTTTAAAAATGTTGCCGTTCCTCGGATTCAACAGCTCGACAGTCCCATATGGATAGACAGTTTGCACAATGTAGGGACTGGTCCATCGAGATCTCAATTTTCCTGAAAATAGATGTAAGCGAGAGTTATACATGAGGACTTTTTGATTGATCGTGAATGTCTTGCGAAGAATATTCTTATCATGGAATATCTTCGCCTTGTCCTTGTAAATTCTCGCATTCTCATAAGCTTCATTCCGGATTTCTGCAAGTTCATTCAATTGTAGTTTGCGTAACGAGCTTGCCTTGTCAGTATTGAAATTCATCTTCTTAATAGCCCAATATGCCCTATGTTCCAACTCCACGGGCAAGTGACAAGCCTTCCCATAGACAAGTCTATAGGGAGACATTCCAATAGGGGTTTTGAAAGCTGTACGGTAAGCCCAAAGCGCATCGGTAAGCCGAAGCGACCAATCCATGCGATCGGGGTTCACCGTTTTCTCTAAAATGTTTTTAATCTCCCTATTGGATATCTCAGCTTGTCCACTAGTTTGTGGGTGATAGGGAGTACTCACTTTGTGTGTTACGCCATATTTCTTCATTAAGGTTTCAAAAGGGCGATTGCAAAAGTGAGACCCTCCATCACTTATGATGACTCGAGGCGTTCCAAACCGGGAAAGAATATTTTCTTTTAAAAATCGAATGACCGTTTTATGGTCATTATTCCGGCACGGGATGGCCTTGACCCATTTGAAAACATAGTCGACGGCAAGCAAGATGTATAGGTTTCCAAAAGAAGATGGGAATGGGCCCATGAAATCGATGCCTCAACAATAAAAAATTTCGATTATTAAGATGGGATTGAGTGGCATCATATTTCTACGGGAGATTCCCCCTAATTTCTGACAAGGTTCACATGCTTTACAAAACTCATGTGTATCTTTGAACATGGTGGGCCAATAAAACCCACATTGCAGAATTTTCGCTGTGGTCTTTTTAGCCGAAAAGTGGCCACCACATGCTTGAGAATGACAGAAGGAGATGATACTTTGTTGCTCATCATCTGGGACACATCTCCTTATGATTTGATCGGGACAATACTTGAATAAGTAGGGGTCGTCCCATAGGAATTTCCGCACCTCCGTGAAGAATCTATCCTTATCTTGCTTTTTCCAATATGTAGGAATTGTACCTGTAGCAAGATAGTTAGCAATGTCCGCATACCATGGCAATTGGGAAACAGCAAAAAGTTGTTCATCAGGGAACATGTCATTGATTGCAGTCGTTTCAGGGGAATCAGTGAAGACAAGTCGAGAGAGATGGTCAGCTACTACATTCTCTACTCCTTTCTTATCACGTATTTCTATGTCGAATTCCTGGAGTAGAAGGATCCATCTTAACAACCGTGGTTTAGCATCCTTCTTAGAAAGAAGATACTTAAGCGCGGCATGGTCAGTGAATATAATGATCTTGGATCCAATCAAGTAGGACCTAAACTTGTCCAAGGCAAAAACTACAGCTAAAAGTTCTTTTTCAGTGGTGGTGTAATTTGCTTGGGCTGAGTTTAGGGTTCTACTTGCATAGTAGATGACACATGGCTTTTTCTCTTTTCTTTGGCCTAACACGGCTCCAATAGCATAGTCACTAGTATCGTACATAATCTCAAAAGGAATGCTCCAATCAGGTGGTTGCATTATTGGGGCACATGTCAACATACCTTTAAGGGTGGTAAAGGCCTTTTGACATTCTTCATTCCACTCGAATGAATTTTCCTTTTGAAGTAGGTTACATAAAGGGCGAGAGAGTAAACTGAAGTCCTTTATGAACCTTCTGTAAAATCCTGTGTGTCCTAAGAAGGACCGTATATCTCGTATGCTTTTGGGTGGTGGAAGGTTAGAGATAAGATCAATTTTCGCTTTGTCCACCTTGATTCCATTTTGTGAAACGATGTGACCAAGTACAATTCCCTTTTGAACCATGAAGTGACACTTCTCCCAATTGAGCACAAGGTTCTTCTCTTCACATCTCTTCAGCACAGATTTCAAGTGCTCAAGGCACTCATCAAAGCTACAACCAAATACGGAAAAATCGTCCATGAAGACTTCGAGAATGGTCCCCACCATGTCAGAAAAGATGCTCATCATACAACGCTGAAAGGTGGCAGGGGCATTACATAGTCCAAACGGCATCCGTCGATAGGCGAAAGTTCCGAATGGACATGTGAATGTAGTCTTTTCTTGGTCTTCACGGGCAATTTCTATTTGGTTGTACCCTGAATAGCCATCAAGGAAGCAAAAGTGGGAATGACCCGCCAACCGTTCTAAAATCTGATCAACAAACGGTAGGGGGAAGTGGTCTTTCCTCGTGACAGTGTTTAGCTTCCTGTAGTCAATTCACATTCTCCAACCAGTAGTGACTCTAGTTGGCACGAGTTCGTTATTGGCATTGGCTACGATGGTTATTCCGGATTTCTTATGCACCACTTGAGTTGGGCTCACCCATTGGCTATCGGATATTGGGTAAATGATACCTACATCCAATAGTTTCACCACTTCGGCCTTAACCATATCCTTCATGTTTGGATTTAGTCGTCTTTGTGGTTGTCGGGATGTCTTTGCATTTTCCTCAAGGTGTATGCGGTGAGTACAAATTAGTGGATCTATGCCTTTGAGATCCGCAATTGACCATCCAATGGCACTCTTGTGCTCTAATAGAGTGGCTATTAGCATACTCTCTTGTTCCTCATCCAAGTGGGAAGAAATCACCACTGGATATGTCTCATCTCGACCTAAATAAACATATTTTAGCTCACTTGGCAATGGTTTTAGGTCGAGTGTTGGTGCCTTGATGTTGGATGGGAGGGTCTTGTTCTCATTTACAGGCAAAGGCTCAATTGGGGCCCTCCATCTTTTACTCTCAAGCACCGGCATCACATCTAGAATGGCATCCATCTCTTGTGCTGTGTCATCGTTCATCTCATGAGGATGGGCCACACATGCCTCCAAAGGGTCGGAAAATAGTGACAAGGGGACTGTATCCTCCACGAATGATTCAATCATGTTTAATTCGTGGACATCATCATCAACCTCCCGTGGTTGCTTGCATAAATCAAATATGTTAAGCTCAAGGGTCATATTTCCAAAGGACATTTGTACAAGTCCGTTTCTACAATTGATAATGGCATTTGAAGTAGCTAGAAACGGCCGTCCAAGTATGACGAGAATTTGTGCACCGGTGCCTATCATGGGATGTGTATCCAAGACAATAAAGTCTACTGGGTAGTAGAATTTATCAACTTGGACTAGAACATCCTCTATCATTCCTCTCGGTATACGGATGGATCTATCAACAAGTTTGAGTGTGGTTTTGGTGGGTTTCAATTCACCTAACCCAAGTTGTTCGTAGACCGAGTATGGAATGAGATTCACATTTGCCCCCAAGTCAAGTAGGGCTTGTTTAATCTGGTAGTCTCCTATGATGCATGAGATGGTTGGACTACCCGGATCCTTGTATTTTTGGGGCACCTCTTGTTTGATAATGGCGCTCAAATTCTCAGTCAAAAGTACTTTGTTATGAACATTGTGTTTCCTTTTGACTGTACACAATTCCTTTAGAAATTTGTCATACGATGGTATTTGTTTTATTGCATCTAACAACGGGATGTTGATCTTCACCTGCTTGAAAACTTCTAAAATCTCCATATTTTTGTCTAAAGGTTTAGGTGAAATCAACCTTTGTGGAAATGGAGCAACCGGCTTGTATTGCCTTTCCGGTTCTTTATCTTGTGGGATATTGTTCGGGCTATCATCTTCTTTGGAAATTTCCGGATCCTTAGGCTTTGGGGCCTTCACCAGATTGGATTTGTCAATCTCTTTCCCACTTCTCAAAGTGGTGATAGCTTGAACATGTTCCGTATGGTGGGAGGATGAGCTTGCATCTTGTATCTCAAACTGGGTTCTTGGGTTAGGAAGAGGTTGGACAGGAAGTGTGCCCTTCTCTCTAACACTAAGATGAGATTCAACTCTAGCCAGTGATGTTTTCAATTCATTGATGGCTTGAGTTGAATTTTGATTGAATTTCAATTGCTCTTGCATGAACCCATCTATTTTGAGAGAATTTGTTTTGTTGTACTCAGCTTGGACCGATACGAATGCACCCAACATCTCCTCTAGTGATACTTTTGGAGTGTTGTTTACATTTGCAGTGGGTCCATTCCTCCAATTGAAGTTGGGATGGTTCTTCCAATTAGGATTGAACGTGTTTGAGTTTGGAGCACCATATTGCTGTTGATAACTGTTTATGGCATTTGTTTGTTCTTGTAAGATGCCTTGGACTGCTGAAATTGTGGGACAATCTTGTGTAGTATGTTGAGTTCCAGCACAAATTCCACAAACAGTTTCAACATCAGTGGAGTTGATCGCTTCACTTTTCCTTAATTCCATGGCTTCGACCTTTCTTGTGAGGCTAGCCACCCGTGCACTTATGCTGTCTTCCTCTGATAAGACATACATTCCTCCCTTTTCCTTTTGTTGGCCAGTCTTGGAATTTGTTGGTTTAGATGTGTCCCAAGACTGTGCATTCTCAGCCAATTCTTCCAAATAATCCCATGCTTCATCAGCTTCCTTATTCATGAACTCCCCATTACACATCATTTCTACAAATTGGCGCATGGGTGAAATCAGTCCTTCATAGAAAAAGCTTATAATCCGCCAAATTTCATAGCCATGATGAGGGCATGCGTTTAATAGGTCCTTAAACCTCTCCCAACATTGGAAAATGGTTTCATCTTCCTTTTGGGCAAAGTTCATGATAAGGCGCTTTAGCATATTCATTTTGTAAGTAGGGAAGAATTTCTTTATGAATTCTCTGTGCATATCAGTCCATGCACCAATTGATCTTGGCCTCAATGCATAAAGCCAACCCTTAGCTTTATCTTTAAGAGTGAAAGGGAAGAATTTGAGTCTCACCACATCTTCCGTCACATTTGCAAAGTGCATGGTGGTGATTACCTCATCAAACTCCTTAAGGTGTTGATAGGCACTTTCACTGTCTAATCCATGGAATTTAGGGAGCAGTTGAATCACTCCCGGTTTCAAATCTACGTTCCCTGCATTTGGTGGAAATACTATGCATGAGGGAGTGCTCGTTCTTGCGGGTTGCAAGAAATCACGTAAAGTCCTTGGTCGGGGAACATTCTCAACAACATTCTCCCCTGTTTCAGTTTGATTTTGGACCGGGTTAGGTTGATTTGCAGCCATATTTTCACATAAAATTGGAGAGTCTAGATGTCTCCTAGCACGTGGCTCTCTATCAATTCCTTCTACTATCCCCCCTTCACTTATGAGTCGGTTATTGGAATCCCGAGCCCAATGTGGAATGCAAAACCAAAAATAAGAAACAAAAAGAAAGGAGAATTCTTCCTCCCTTTTCTTTACTCTACTCTAAGACCGAAGCACAAGGTGTCTTGCAATGGCTAGGCCAGAAGCAAGGATAGAGACCGATTTCTCCTGGTCAATAGGGGTTCAGAAAACTCCCCACCCACTCTTTGAGTCTTTTGAGAAAAAGTGCAGAAAAAGGAGAAAGAGGAGTAGAGATGAGAAAAGAAATCTCTGAGCACAAGGTGATCCAAGACGGCAGAGCCGACCAATAGGAATCCAGGTGGCAAAAAGGCCGACCTTTTAGAGATCCAAAAGGAGTCTCCACCCACTCTACAAGAGATGAATAAGATAGGAATGAATAGGAGAAGGAGAAGAGTAAGGTTTAGAAAGATAGAACCTGATTTGGCACTTGAAACCCTTGTATCTTCTTCAACTTCCTAGAAATCCCTGAAAAGAAAATCAAATAAACAGGCTAAATTAGTCCTAAAATCCTAAAAATCCTATATAGATACTAATTTCAGATATTTGTGATAAACCGTCAAGGTCCCCGGCAACGGCGCCAAAAACTTGTTCGCTTCCCCAAGTGTAGGGTTGCGATGTAGTAATAAACTCAGTAAGACCGAGGTCGATCCACAGGGACTTATGTAGGATTTCACAAACACATTAAAAAGTATCTATTGAAAGCTAACAATCAGATTTTGAATAGAATTGATGTGATTAACAGTTTTAAACTAATTTGAATGTAAACAATTATAAGAAGACACTAGGGGTTCAAGGATCCACTAGTAGCAATCCTTGATGTTCAATCCGCTGTGGTTTTTCATTCTCTCAACTAGAATCGATATTAAGATCTATCTAGTCGGATGATAGAGCTGTTAAACCAAACAATCTGTCATATGTAAGTTCTATGTATAGGATTCACTCAATGTAGGCTGAGCTGAGCATGCTCAATTGCATAGGTCATTCCCCTTTCCTAAAGGTCTAGTTCACAATCATAACCATCCTCAAGTCCTATCACAAGACAAGGCTAGATCATGATTTGAACTGGATTCAAATCACATGCACAGTCCATACATATTTCAGAAAATCAGTAAAATAGAACTTTGGTAGGAAGTCCCTTTATGAAGATCATAGTACTAGAGCGCACTCCGATTCCTCGGATCATACAGTTCTAGACGGACACAAATCAATTAAGCAATTAAGTAATTCTCCCAAACATCCATGAGTCATCATAAGACTAAGAAAAACTTCTTAAAAACTTGTATAAACTTCAAACCATAGTTCATAATCATGAAAACCAACTTTAAAACCAACTAGCTACGAATTGAAACATCTTGGATCCACTACAAGCTTCACCTCTTAGCCCTAGTTAAGAGGTTTAGCTGCTCATGATCCAAGGAAACATATGAAACAACTATAAAAAGCATGAAAACAACAAAGCAAACTAGAAGGAGTTGTGAAACTCCTAAATCCACTTCCACAGCCTCCAACCTCGCTTAAACCCTTCTAGGATGCCTTAGGAACGATCCCTCGGTGTCCTTTTATAGTCTGGAGGCTCCACAACTTCGGAAGAATCGAGAAATTGCGTAAGACTTACGCAGCGCAGAGAAAATCAGGCTGTACTTAGAAACTTCTAAGTTCTCATGCATGGCTGACCGGTCATGACCGGTCGGCCTCAAGTGACAGTCACTCCAGCAAGCATATCTGACCGGTCATGACCGGTCGGACGTCTACATTGACATTCCAGCAAGTATGGCCGACCGGTCATGACCGGTCGGCCTCATTCAATATTGGTCCAGCAATCATGTCCGACCGGTCATGACCGGTCGGACGTCCTCACTCCTGTTCCAGCAGCCATGTCCGACTGGTCATGACCGGTCGGATGTCTTCAGCAGCTTCCCAATGTGCATGGCTGACCGGTCACGACCGGTCAGGCCTCTTTTTCTTCTTGTTTTCTTCCTTTCTTTCTTCTGCTTTCTTCTTTCTTTGCTTCCTTCATCTTTGGTCCTCAATTGTTCTTCATCGAAATAGTCCCAAATGAGCCCTTTTTATCTTCAATTAGGTGGAACCACTCTCAGTCCTGTAGTCACAAAACATGCATTAGATTAGCCTATAAACCATACAAACCTTGCACAATGAGTGATGAATTGGGGTTAGAATATGCACAATTAAGAGCTCAACACCAGGGCCCGTGACCGTCTCTGCTAGGACGGGTGACTTACTGGAGGGCACTCCATGGGGTCTTTGTGCAAACAGGGTTTCGACCGAGTCGTATATCTCAATGTTATGACGCGTCTCTATGGACGATATGACTTTCAGAAATACACTCCACGGCTTCCACTTACTGCAACCAGGGCCAGTGATCGTCTCTGCTGGACGGGTGACTTATTAGAGGGCACTCCATGGGGTCTTTGTGCAAACAGGGTTTCGACCGAGTCGTATATCTCATTGTCATGACGCTTCTCTATGGACGATATGACTTTCAGAAATACACTCCACGGCGTCCACTTACTACAACCAGGGCCAGTGACCGTCTCTGCTGGACGGGTGACTTACTGGAGGGCACTCCATGGGGTCTTTGTGCAAACAGGGTTTCGACCGAGTCGTATATCTCAGTGTCATGACGCGTCTCTATGGACGATATGACTTTCAGAAATACACTCCACGGCGTCCACTTACTGCAACCAGGGCCAGTGACCGTCTCTGCTGGACGGGTGACTTACTGGAGGGCACTCCATGGAGTCTTTGTGCAAACAGGGTTTCGACCGAGTCATATATCTCAGTGTCATGACGCGTCTCTATGGACGATATGACTTTCAGAAATACACTCCACGGCGTCCACTTACTGCAACCAGGGCCAGTGACCGTCTCTGCTGGACGGGTGACTTACTGGAGGGCACTCCATGGGGTCTTTGTGCAAACAGGGTTTCGACCGAGTCGTATATCTCAGTGTCATGACGCGTCTCTATGGACGATATGACTTTCAGAAATACACTCCACGGCGTCCACTTACTGCAACCAGGGCCAGTGACCGTCTCTGCTAGGACGGGTGACTTACTGCAGGGCACTCCATGGGGTCTTTGTGCAAACAGGGTTTCGACCGAGTCGTATATCTCAGTGTCATGACGCGTCTCTATGGACGATATGACTTTCAGAAATACACTCCACGGCGTCCACTTACTGCAACCAGGGCCAGTGACCGTCTCTGCTGGACGGGTGACTTACTGGAGGGCACTCCATGGGGTCTTTGTGCAAACAGGGTTTCGACCGAGTCGTATATCTCAGTGTCATGACGCGTCTCTATGGACGATATGACTTTCAGAAATACACTCCACGGCGTCCACTTACTGCAACCACGGCCAGTGACCGTCTCTGCTGGACGGGTGACTTACTGGAGGGCACTCCATGGGGTCTTTGTGCAAACAGGGTTTCGACCGAGTCGTATATCTTAGTGTCATGACGCGTCTCTATGGACGATATGACTTTCAGAAATACACTCCACGGCGTCCACTTACTGCAACCAGGGCCAGTGACCGTCTCTGTTAGACGGGTGACTTACTGGAGGGCACTCCATGGGGTCTTTGTGCAAACAGGGTTTCGACCGAGTCGTATATCTCAGTGTCATGACGCGTCTCTATGGACGATATGACTTTCAGAAATACACTCCACGGCGTCCACTTACTGCAACCAGGGCCAGTGACCGTCTCTGCTGGACGGGTGACTTACTGGAGGGCACTCCATGGGGTCTTTGTGCAAACAGGGTTTCGACCGAGTCGTATATCTCAGTGTCATGACGCGTCTCTATGGACGATATGACTTTCAGAAATACACTCCACGGCGTCCACTTACTGCAACCACGGCCAGTGACCGTCTCTGCTGGACGGGTGACTTACTAGAGGGCACTCCATGAGGTCTTTGTGCAAACAGGGTTTCGACCGAGTCGTATATCTTAGTGTCATGACGCGTCTCTATGGACGATATGACTTTCAGAAATACACTCCACGGCGTCCACTTACTGCAACCAGGGCCAGTGACCGTCTCTGCTGGACGGGTGACTTACTGGAGGGCACTCCATGGGGTCTTTGTGCAAACAGGGTTTCGACCGAGTCGTATATCTCAGTGTCATGACGCGTCTCTATGGACGATATGACTTTCAGAAATACACTCCACGGCGTCCACTTACTGCAACCAGGGCCAGTGACCGTCTCTGCTGGACGGGTGACTTACTGGAGGGCACTCCATGGGGTCTTTGTGCAAACAGGGTTTCGACCGAGTCGTATATCTCAGTGTCATGACGCGTCTCTATGGACGATATGACTTTCAGAAATACACTCCACGGCGTCCACTTACTGCAACCAGGGCCAGTGACCGTCTCTGCTGGACGGGTGACTTACTGGAGGGCACTCCATGGGGTCTTTGTGCAAACAGGGTTTCGACCGAGTCGTATATCTCAGTGTCATGACGCGTCTCTATGGACGATATGACTTTCAGAAATACACTCCACGGCGTCCACTTACTGCAACCAGGGCCAGTGACCGTCTCTGCTGGACGGGTGACTTACTGGAGGGCACTCCATGGGGTCTTTGTGCAAACAGGGTTTCGACCGAGTCGTATATCTCAGTGTCATGACGCGTCTCTATGGACGATATGACTTTCAGAAATACACTCCACGGCGTCCACTTACTGCAACCAGGGCCAGTGACCGTCTCTGCTGGACGGGTGACTTACTGGAGGGCACTCCATGGGGTCTTTGTGCAAACAGGGTTTCGACCGAGTCGTATATCTCAGTGTCATGACGCGTCTCTATGGACGATATGACTTTCAGAAATACACTCCACGGCGTCCACTTACTGCAACCAGGGCCAGTGACCGTCTCTGCTGGACGGGTGACTTACTGGAGGGCACTCCATGGGGTCTTTGTGCAAACAGGGTTTCGACCGAGTCGTATATCTCAGTGTCATGACGCGTCTCTATGGACGATATGACTTTCAGAAATACACTCCACGGCGTCCACTTACTGCAACCAGGGCCAGTGACCGTCTCTGCTGGACGGGTGACTTACTGGAGGGCACTCCATGGGGTCTTTGTGCAAACAGGGTTTCGACCGAGTCGTATATCTTAGTGTCATGACGCGTCTCTATGGACGATATGACTTTCAGAAATACACTCCACGGCGTCCACTTACTGCAACCAGGGCCAGTGACCGTCTCTGCTGGACGGGTGACTTACTGGAGGGCACTCCATGGGGTCTTTGTGCAAACAGGGTTTCGACCGAGTCGTATATCTCAGTGTCATGACGCGTCTCTATGGACGATATGACTTTCAGAAATACACTCCACGGCGTCCACTTACTGCAACCAGGGCCAGTGACCGTCTCTGCTGGACGGGTGACTTACTGGAGGGCACTCCATGGGGTCTTTGTGCAAACAGGGTTTCGACCGAGTCGTATATCTCAGTGTCATGACGCGTCTCTATGGACGATATGACTTTCAGAAATACACTCCACGGCGTCCACTTACTGCAACCAGGGCCAGTGACCGTCTCTGCTGGACGGGTGACTTACTGGAGGGCACTCCATGGGGTCTTTGTGCAAACAGGGTTTCGACCGAGTCGTATATCTCAGTGTCATGACGCGTCTCTATGGACGATATGACTTTCAGAAATACACTCCACGGCGTCCACTTACTGCAACCAGGGCCAGTGACCGTCTCTGCTGGACGGGTGACTTACTGGAGGGCACTCCATGGGGTCTTTGTGCAAACAGGGTTTCGACCGAGTCGTATATCTCAGTGTCATGACGCGTCTCTATGGACGATATGACTTTCAGAAATACACTCCACGGCGTCCACTTACTGCAACCAGGGCCAGTGACCGTCTCTGCTGGACGGGTGACTTACTGGAGGGCACTCCATGGGGTCTTTGTGCAAACAGGGTTTCGACCGAGTCGTATATCTCAGTGTCATGACGCGTCTCTATGGACGATATGACTTTCAGAAATACACTCCACGGCGTCCACTTACTGCAACCAGGGCCAGTGACCGTCTCTGCTGGACGGGTGACTTACTGGAGGGCACTCCATGGGGTCTTTGTGCAAACAGGGTTTCGACCGAGTCGTATATCTCAGTGTCATGACGCGTCTCTATGGACGATATGACTTTCAGAAATACACTCCACGGCGTCCACTTACTGCAACCAGGGCCAGTGACCGTCTCTGCTGGACGGGTGACTTACTGGAGGGCACTCCATGGGGTCTTTGTGCAAACAGGGTTTCGACCGAGTCGTATATCTCAGTGTCATGACGCGTCTCTATGGACGATATGACTTTCAGAAATACACTCCACGGCGTCCACTTACTGCAACCAGGGCCAGTGACCGTCTCTGCTAGGACGGGTGACTTACTGCAGGGCACTCCATGGGGTCTTTGTGCAAACAGGGTTTCGACCGAGTCGTATATCTCAGTGTCATGACGCGTCTCTATGGACGATATGACTTTCAGAAATACACTCCACGGCGTCCACTTACTGCAACCACGGCCAGTGACCGTCTCTGCTGGACGGGTGACTTACTGGAGGGCACTCCATGGGGTCTTTGTGCAAACAGGGTTTCGACCGAGTCGTATATCTGAGTGTCATGACGCGTCTCTATGGACGATATGACTTTCAGAAATACACTCCACGGCGTCCACTTACTGCAACCAGGGCCAGTGACCGTCTCTGCTGGACGGGTGACTTACTGGAGGGCACTCCATGGGGTCTTTGTGCAAACAGGGTTTCGACCGAGTCGTATATCTCAGTGTCATGACGCGTCTCTATGGACGATATGACTTTCAGAAATACACTCCACGGCGTCCACTTACTGCAACCAGGGCCAGTGACCGTCTCTGCTAGGACGGGTGACTTACTGCAGGGCACTCCATGGGGTCTTTGTGCAAACAGGGTTTCGACCGAGTCGTATATCTCAGTGTCATGACGCGTCTCTATGGACGATATGACTTTCAGAAATACACTCCACGGCGTCCACTTACTGCAACCAGGGCCAGTGACCGTCTCTGCTGGACGGGTGACTTACTGGAGGGCACTCCATGGGGTCTTTGTGCAAACAGGGTTTCGACCGAGTCGTATATCTCAGTGTCATGACGCGTCTCTATGGACGATATGACTTTCAGAAATACACTCCACGGCGTCCACTTACTGCAACCAGGGCCAGTGACCGTCTCTGCTGGACGGGTGACTTACTGGAGGGCACTCCATGGGGTCTTTGTGCAAACAGGGTTTCGACCGAGTCGTATATCTTAGTGTCATGACGCGTCTCTATGGACGATATGACTTTCAGAAATACACTCCACGGCGTCCACTTACTGCAACCAGGGCCAGTGACCGTCTCTGCTGGACGGGTGACTTACTGGAGGGCACTCCATGGGGTCTTTGTGCAAACAGGGTTTCGACCGAGTCGTATATCTCAGTGTCATGACGCGTCTCTATGGACGATATGACTTTCAGAAATACACTCCACGGCGTCCACTTACTGCAACCAGGGCCAGTGACCGTCTCTGCTGGACGGGTGACTTACTGGAGGGCACTCCATGGGGTCTTTGTGCAAACAGGGTTTCGACCGAGTCGTATATCTCAGTGTCATGACGCGTCTCTATGGACGATATGACTTTCAGAAATACACTCCACGGCGTCCACTTACTGCAACCAGGGCCAGTGACCGTCTCTGCTGGACGGGTGACTTACTGGAGGGCACTCCATGGGGTCTTTGTGCAAACAGGGTTTCGACCGAGTCGTATATCTCAGTGTCATGACGCGTCTCTATGGACGATATGACTTTCAGAAATACACTCCACGGCGTCCACTTACTGCAACCAGGGCCAGTGACCGTCTCTGCTGGACGGGTGACTTACTGGAGGGCACTCCATGGGGTCTTTGTGCAAACAGGGTTTCGACCGAGTCGTATATCTCAGTGTCATGACGCGTCTCTATGGACGATATGACTTTCAGAAATACACTCCACGGCGTCCACTTACTGCAACCAGGGCCAGTGACCGTCTCTGCTGGACGGGTGACTTACTGGAGGGCACTCCATGGGGTCTTTGTGCAAACAGGGTTTCGACCGAGTCGTATATCTCAGTGTCATGACGCGTCTCTATGGACGATATGACTTTCAGAAATACACTCCACGGCGTCCACTTACTGCAACCAGGGCCAGTGACCGTCTCTGCTGGACGGGTGACTTACTGGAGGGCACTCCATGGGGTCTTTGTGCAAACAGGGTTTCGACCGAGTCGTATATCTCAGTGTCATGACGCGTCTCTATGGACGATATGACTTTCAGAAATACACTCCACGGCGTCCACTTACTGCAACCAGGGCCAGTGACCGTCTCTGCTGGACGGGTGACTTACTGGAGGGCACTCCATGGGGTCTTTGTGCAAACAGGGTTTCGACCGAGTCGTATATCTCAGTGTCATGACGCGTCTCTATGGACGATATGACTTTCAGAAATACACTCCACGGCGTCCACTTACTGCAACCAGGGCCAGTGACCGTCTCTGCTGGACGGGTGACTTACTGGAGGGCACTCCATGGGGTCTTTGTGCAAACAGGGTTTCGACCGAGTCGTATATCTCAGTGTCATGACGCGTCTCTATGGACGATATGACTTTCAGAAATACACTCCACGGCGTCCACTTACTGCAACCAGGGCCAGTGACCGTCTCTGCTGGACGGGTGACTTACTGGAGGGCACTCCATGGGGTCTTTGTGCAAACAGGGTTTCGACCGAGTCGTATATCTCAGTGTCATGACGCGTCTCTATGGACGATATGACTTTCAGAAATACACTCCACGGCGTCCACTTACTGCAACCAGGGCCAGTGACCGTCTCTGCTAGGACGGGTGACTTACTGCAGGGCACTCCATGGGGTCTTTGTGCAAACAGGGTTTCGACCGAGTCGTATATCTCAGTGTCATGACGCGTCTCTATGGACGATATGACTTTCAGAAATACACTCCACGGCGTCCACTTACTGCAACCAGGGCCAGTGACCGTCTCTGCTGGACGGGTGACTTACTGGAGGGCACTCCATGGGGTCTTTGTGCAAACAGGGTTTCGACCGAGTCGTATATCTCAGTGTCATGACGCGTCTCTATGGACGATATGACTTTCAGAAATACACTCCACGGCGTCCACTTACTGCAACCAGGGCCAGTGACCGTCTCTGCTGGACGGGTGACTTACTGGAGGGCACTCCATGGGGTCTTTGTGCAAACAGGGTTTCGACCGAGTCGTATATCTCAGTGTCATGACGCGTCTCTATGGACGATATGACTTTCAGAAATACACTCCACGGCGTCCACTTACTGCAACCAGGGCCAGTGACCGTCTCTGCTGGACGGGTGACTTACTGGAGGGCACTCCATGGGGTCTTTGTGCAAACAGGGTTTCGACCGAGTCGTATATCTCAGTGTCATGACGCGTCTCTATGGACGATATGACTTTCAGAAATACACTCCACGGCGTCCACTTACTGCAACCAGGGCCAGTGACCGTCTCTGCTGGACGGGTGACTTACTGGAGGGCACTCCATGGGGTCTTTGTGCAAACAGGGTTTCGACCGAGTCGTATATCTCAGTGTCATGACGCGTCTCTATGGACGATATGACTTTCAGAAATACACTCCACGGCGTCCACTTACTGCAACCAGGGCCAGTGACCGTCTCTGCTGGACGGGTGACTTACTGGAGGGCACTCCATGGGGTCTTTGTGCAAACAGGGTTTCGACCGAGTCGTATATCTCAGTGTCATGACGCGTCTCTATGGACGATATGACTTTCAGAAATACACTCCACGGCGTCCACTTACTGCAACCAGGGCCAGTGACCGTCTCTGCTGGACGGGTGACTTACTGGAGGGCACTCCATGGGGTCTTTGTGCAAACAGGGTTTCGACCGAGTCGTATATCTCAGTGTCATGACGCGTCTCTATGGACGATATGACTTTCAGAAATACACTCCACGGCGTCCACTTACTGCAACCAGGGCCAGTGACCGTCTCTGCTGGACGGGTGACTTACTGGAGGGCACTCCATGGGGTCTTTGTGCAAACAGGGTTTCGACCGAGTCGTATATCTCAGTGTCATGACGCGTCTCTATGGACGATATGACTTTCAGAAATACACTCCACGGCGTCCACTTACTGCAACCAGGGCCAGTGACCGTCTCTGCTGGACGGGTGACTTACTGGAGGGCACTCCATGGGGTCTTTGTGCAAACAGGGTTTCGACCGAGTCGTATATCTCAGTGTCATGACGCGTCTCTATGGACGATATGACTTTCAGAAATACACTCCACGGCGTCCACTTACTGCAACCAGGGCCAGTGACCGTCTCTGCTGGACGGGTGACTTACTGGAGGGCACTCCATGGGGTCTTTGTGCAAACAGGGTTTCGACCGAGTCGTATATCTCAGTGTCATGACGCGTCTCTATGGACGATATGACTTTCAGAAATACACTCCACGGCGTCCACTTACTGCAACCAGGGCCAGTGACCGTCTCTGCTGGACGGGTGACTTACTGGAGGGCACTCCATGGGGTCTTTGTGCAAACAGGGTTTCGACCGAGTCGTATATCTCAGTGTCATGACGCGTCTCTATGGACGATATGACTTTCAGAAATACACTCCACGGCGTCCACTTACTGCAACCAGGGCCAGTGACCGTCTCTGCTGGACGGGTGACTTACTGGAGGGCACTCCATGGGGTCTTTGTGCAAACAGGGTTTCGACCGAGTCGTATATCTCAGTGTCATGACGCGTCTCTATGGACGATATGACTTTCAGAAATACACTCCACGGCGTCCACTTACTGCAACCAGGGCCAGTGACCGTCTCTGCTGGACGGGTGACTTACTGGAGGGCACTCCATGGGGTCTTTGTGCAAACAGGGTTTCGACCGAGTCGTATATCTCAGTGTCATGACGCGTCTCTATGGACGATATGACTTTCAGAAATACACTCCACGGCGTCCACTTACTGCAACCAGGGCCAGTGACCGTCTCTGCTGGACGGGTGACTTACTGGAGGGCACTCCATGGGGTCTTTGTGCAAACAGGGTTTCGACCGAGTCGTATATCTCAGTGTCATGACGCGTCTCTATGGACGATATGACTTTCAGAAATACACTCCACGGCGTCCACTTACTGCAACCAGGGCCAGTGACCGTCTCTGCTGGACGGGTGACTTACTGGAGGGCACTCCATGGGGTCTTTGTGCAAACAGGGTTTCGACCGAGTCGTATATCTCAGTGTCATGACGCGTCTCTATGGACGATATGACTTTCAGAAATACACTCCACGGCGTCCACTTACTGCAACCAGGGCCAGTGACCGTCTCTGCTGGACGGGTGACTTACTGGAGGGCACTCCATGGGGTCTTTGTGCAAACAGGGTTTCGACCGAGTCGTATATCTCAGTGTCATGACGCGTCTCTATGGACGATATGACTTTCAGAAATACACTCCACGGCGTCCACTTACTGCAACCAGGGCCAGTGACCGTCTCTGCTGGACGGGTGACTTACTGGAGGGCACTCCATGGGGTCTTTGTGCAAACAGGGTTTCGACCGAGTCGTATATCTCAGTGTCATGACGCGTCTCTATGGACGATATGACTTTCAGAAATACACTCCACGGCGTCCACTTACTGCAACCAGGGCCAGTGACCGTCTCTGCTGGACGGGTGACTTACTGGAGGGCACTCCATGGGGTCTTTGTGCAAACAGGGTTTCGACCGAGTCGTATATCTCAGTGTCATGACGCGTCTCTATGGACGATATGACTTTCAGAAATACACTCCACGGCGTCCACTTACTGCAACCAGGGCCAGTGACCGTCTCTGCTGGACGGGTGACTTACTGGAGGGCACTCCATGGGGTCTTTGTGCAAACAGGGTTTCGACCGAGTCGTATATCTCAGTGTCATGACGCGTCTCTATGGACGATATGACTTTCAGAAATACACTCCACGGCGTCCACTTACTGCAACCAGGGCCAGTGACCGTCTCTGCTGGACGGGTGACTTACTGGAGGGCACTCCATGGGGTCTTTGTGCAAACAGGGTTTCGACCGAGTCGTATATCTCAGTGTCATGACGCGTCTCTATGGACGATATGACTTTCAGAAATACACTCCACGGCGTCCACTTACTGCAACCAGGGCCAGTGACCGTCTCTGCTGGACGGGTGACTTACTGGAGGGCACTCCATGGGGTCTTTGTGCAAACAGGGTTTCGACCGAGTCGTATATCTCAGTGTCATGACGCGTCTCTATGGACGATATGACTTTCAGAAATACACTCCACGGCGTCCACTTACTGCAACCAGGGCCAGTGACCGTCTCTGCTGGACGGGTGACTTACTGGAGGGCACTCCATGGGGTCTTTGTGCAAACAGGGTTTCGACCGAGTCGTATATCTCAGTGTCATGACGCGTCTCTATGGACGATATGACTTTCAGAAATACACTCCACGGCGTCCACTTACTGCAACCAGGGCCAGTGACCGTCTCTGCTGGACGGGTGACTTACTGGAGGGCACTCCATGGGGTCTTTGTGCAAACAGGGTTTCGACCGAGTCGTATATCTCAGTGTCATGACGCGTCTCTATGGACGATATGACTTTCAGAAATACACTCCACGGCGTCCACTTACTGCAACCAGGGCCAGTGACCGTCTCTGCTGGACGGGTGACTTACTGGAGGGCACTCCATGGGGTCTTTGTGCAAACAGGGTTTCGACCGAGTCGTATATCTCAGTGTCATGACGCGTCTCTATGGACGATATGACTTTCAGAAATACACTCCACGGCGTCCACTTACTGCAACCAGGGCCAGTGACCGTCTCTGCTGGACGGGTGACTTACTGGAGGGCACTCCATGGGGTCTTTGTGCAAACAGGGTTTCGACCGAGTCGTATATCTCAGTGTCATGACGCGTCTCTATGGACGATATGACCTTCAGAAATACACTCCACGGCATCCACTTACTGCAACCAGGGCCAGTGACCGTCTCT